>KQ992549.1:88494-116039 GCA_001598015.1 Dorcoceras hygrometricum | reverse complement strand
GATAGATTACCAGGTCACTATCTATCTGCATGCTCAGAACATCACAATGTTCCCTACCAATGAAACATGGTACTTCGCATCGTAGATACTAGTCTCGAGCTCGGGCGGCCTTATCCTCATTTTGACGGCCCAATCGACTAGGAACTAATTCAGAATACACAGTGACTATTAGATGTGTTTTATGATAGCCGTCATACCCACTATCACATCTAACATACACTATAGTGCACTCTAGGTCTTTACTCAACGCAATTGTTAATCATTATACAACACAATGAAAGTAAAGAATGCCATATAAATAAATGCGAATATCATACATAAAGATTGTTTCATACAAGAGTCTATAAACCCACACGCCACAAGTTGGCTAGTTGGGAATCTACTCTAACAATTCCAACTCAAATCTGTCGATTTCTATCGCGAAAGGGTATTTGAATTGAAAGCTGAGCTAATCCTACAGTTCTTCTACTTAGTGCATCAGCTACTACGTTAGCTTTACCAGGGTGATAGCTAATCACACAATCGTAGTATTTAACTAATTCGAGCCATCTTCTCTGTCTCATGTTAAGCTCTTTCTGGGTAAAGAAATATTTGAGGCTTTTGTGGTCTGTAAAAATTTCGCATTTTTCCCCATAAAGATAATGTCTCCAAATTTTCAATGCAAAAACCACTGCTGCTAATTCAAGGTCATGAGTAGGATAATTCTTTTCGTGAGTCTTCAGCTGTCTAGAAGCATAAACAATCACTCTATTATCTTGCATCAAAACAGCACCCAATCCTATCTTCGATGCATCCGTGTATATCATGAAATTTCCTTTTCCTGAGGGCAATGTTAAAACAGGGGATTCTATCAATGCCTGCTTTAACCTCTCAAATATGGATTGGCATCTTGGGGTCCAATCGTACTTAATATCCTTCTTAGTTAATGACGTTAAAGGAAAAGCTATCTTTGAAAATCCTTCTATAAAATTTCGATAGTAACCTGCAAGATCTAAGAATTTTCGAACCTCTGCTACGCTCTTAGGTACATCCCGAACAGCTTCTACTTTGGAGGGATCTACTTCTAATCCATTCTTAGAAATGATATGACTGAGAAACACAATATTTTCAATCCAGAATTCACATTTACTAAACTTACAGCTTCTACTTTGGAGGGATCTACTTCTAATCCATTCTTAGAAATGATATGACTGAGAAACACAATATTTTCAATCCAGAATTCACATTTACTAAACTTAGCAAACAATTGACTTAGTCCTCAAAATACTGAAGTATCTCTCTGAGCTGGTCAGCGTGTTCTTCTCTGCTCTTAGAGTAAATGAGAATATCATCTACGAAAACAATCACGAATAAATATAAAAATGGTTGGAATACTCTAATCATTAAATCCATGAATACAGAAGGCGCATTATTTAATCCAAATGGCATCACTAAGAATTCATAATGGCCATAACGTGTTCTAAAAGCTGTCTTATACACCTATGCATCTTTTACTCTAAGCTGGTGATAACCAGATCTGAGATCGATCTTCGAAAATACAGCAGATCCTTGGAGTTGGTCGAATAAATCATATATCCTAGGAAGAGGATATTTATTCTTAACAGACAACTTGTTCAACTCCCTATAATTTATACACAAACGCATACTACCGTCCTTATTCTTAACAAATAAAATTGGAGCTCCCCACGGTGATGTACTGGGACGGATGATACCTTTATCCAATAAATCTTGGATCTGATCTTTCAATTCTTTCATCTCTTTAGGAGCAAGTCTGTAAGGCGGCTTAGAAACTGGAGTAGCTTCGGGTACCAAATCAATAGTGAATTCTAACTCCCGATCTGGAGGCAAACCGAATATGTCTTCTGGAAATACATCAGGAAACTCATTTACTACTTCAACGTCTTCCAATTTAATTTTCTTATCTTCCACTACTGATATAGCACTAACTAGAAATACTTGATATCCATTCTTTAAATATTTCTGGGCTTTCAGAACTGATATTAGCTTTGGAGTTCTATCAAGTCTGCTAGCTTGGAACAAGAATGAGTTCTCGCTGGGTGATCTAACCTCAACAGCTCTTTGCTTAAAATCTATAATTGTCCCATACTTAGTCAACTAATCCATTCCCAATATTAAGTCAAACTCAATCATAGGTAGTACAATAATCTGCATAAACAGTATTCCCTTGCAGCTCAAGTTCTACGTTGTGAAGAATATTATTGGTAATTAAACTATATCTCGAGTGAATATTAACGCAATATCCTACCTCTAGTACTTCTAGTTGCAATGGTAAATTCTTAACAAAATTTACCGATATGAAAGAATGTGTCGCACCAGAATCTAACAAAGCTAAAGTAGGCATACTGGCAACAACAATTTTACCTGTAACAACCATCGAATATGGTTGACCCTGATCTGTTGTCATCACATAAGCTCTACTAGTGATGAGTTGTTTGTTTTGAGGGAAATTCCTAGCTATGTGACCTGGCTTGACACTTATAACACCCATCTTGGCCAAAACGACACTGGCCCGAATGATTATTTTTACAGGTTTGACACACTGTCTTGTTCCCAGCTTTCTGAACTGCGGTGATAGGTTGAGATACTATGGCTCCTTTTCCTTGAGACCCTTGCTGATTGTTGTTTCCCTTATTCTGAAAGGCTTGACGTTTCAATTGTTGATTATCCTCAATGACCTTCCAATCCTGCTCAGCATGTAGTGCTTTATTAACAGCTGTTCTACAGTCAATTGGTTCTGCAAGCCTAACATCATGTCATATCATCGACTTCAACCCATTTATAAAATGTCAAAGCTTCACTTCCGAATTTGTTCCTATCAGAGGAACAAAGTAGCATCCTCTCTCAAATTTGTGGATATAATCCCGCATTGGCATACCTTCTTGCTTCAGAGTAAAAAACTCATTCTACAGCTCCTCCCTCACATCCGCTGAAGTACTGATCGTAAAACACCCGCTTAAATTCTTCCCAGGTGAGAATTGCCAAATCTACTGTCAATTTGGACCCTTCCCACCAGATCATTGCATCTCCTCTAAGCATATAAATTGCACACCGAGATCTCTTCGGGTCATTCAGCTGTAAATAATCGAATATTACTTCTAAAGATTTAATCCAGATTTCTGCTATCAGCGGATATGTTGAACCAGAGAATTTTTAAGGTCATTGTCTTCTAAACCTCTCATGCAGATCTTCACAACCAACTATTCTTCCTATTGGTTGACCATTTCCTGGATTAGTTTGATCAACCAGACGTTCTAGTAATTGGGCCATGCTGGTTAGGACAGGGTTATTTCTATCAGTTTCACCCTCTCCTTCTATGGTACCTCTTCTTCTATCTCTTCCTGCCATTATCTGTATGGGTAACCCAAAACCACCGCAATACTAATATGAGAGATTATTATATGATAGAACATGAAATGAAACTCACAGAATGGTAGAAGTGGCTGACGAGAACTGTCTCAGACTGTAAGAAGTGTTTATCTCAAGGACCATGCTCTGATACCAATTGTAAGGACTAAACTTTTCTATCTTAAATTAATAAGTTTTGGGGTTCAAATTGAAAATGTTAAAAACTTTGTGCGTGGAAGAAAATAAACATCATACGAATTTTTGGACTGAATTTCAAAAGAATAGAAATTTGTTTGCATAGAACTAAAAGAAAAGGAAATAGTTCTACATAACTACGTGTGTGAGGATTTAGAATTAGAAATAGTGATTAATCAGATTCGTATAGGATTAGTCATGAGATTTTGTAATTTCGAATTCAGATTTCAGACTTTAGATTTTGGTGAAGTCTGGTTGATGATTTTCGGATTTCTCCTTGAGATGTTGTGCTTCGAGTTGTAAGCTTCTTTCGGGAGAAATCTGGTTTGAGATTTGGAGTTGATTTGGTGAACTTTCGATAGAAATCTGATTCCCTAGCGTTTAGAAGTGAAACACCATCGTTTAGGGTGAAATCTAGTGTTCCCGAGTGCTTGCGAGAGTCGCCGCGAACTTTTGATGAAACGCTGTCGTTTTGGTGTTTTCAGATGTCTCGTAGTGCGAGGGATCTATTGGTTTAGCGAGCGCATGCGAGGATTCCCGAGAAGAGGGCACGTGGCAGTCAACAGATGAGTTGACCACTGGTGAGAGATCTGTTGAAGCGAAGGGAGATTTAGCGTTGTTTCAGACTTGCGCAGTGCGACGTCGTTTGATGCTTGTGTTTAGCGTAACGTTTTGAGGGATCTGATTAGTTGCGCACGAGCGTTTGTGTGTTGGTTCCAGACGTCTCATATACGACGCCGTTTTGAGTTAGTTGGCGAGAACCTCGATACGCTGTCATTTTGACTTGTTGCGCGAGCGTTTAGCGTAACGCTTTGCGAGATCAACGATGTGTTGGGCGCTGTGAGATCTGCTTGCGGGATAACACTAGGACGTTCAGATGTCACCGTACGATGTCGTTTGGGCGAGCGTGCGAGTGTTAGCATTAGCGCTATGAAATATGATGGGTTTTAAAGCGCTGTTCGAGGATCTATTTGGCGCTAGGATTCGATTCAGGAATCTGTTTTCATCGGTGTTTGACTCGTACAGTAGCTATTGAATTGAGGAATTTAGTATAAGTGTTGAGCAACACTTAGGATATTTTAGACACCGATATTCCTCTGTTTTTCCCCGACATTCTTGAAACCCTCGTTTTAGCTACTTTTCATTCGAAACCTTTCCCTGAGATCTTCGTCGATTTACGCCTCCTTTTTGAGTGAGATTGGTGGCGCTGGGTTCTCCTGGAGAAACTCTCTCGATTGATACCAGCTGGAGGTTGGATTCGTTGGAGTGGAGAATAGCGTTTCAGCAGTAGAGCTCGAACCTTTTCGCAGAAGTGAAACCCGACAGCTTTTCAGCTTTCTCGAGCTTTTGGATTTCAGCTTCCAGGGAGTCTCTGCCGTGTTGCCGACGCCGGAGAGATCTGTTTTGCTTAGGCCGTGAGGTTGCAGCGCCTGGTGAGAAATCTGTGAGGTAGAAATCAGCTGTTGGAGGTACGAATTGAGCGATATTTCAGCAGTGTTGTATCAGATTTGTGATATATCTTTCGGATTCAGCTGATATGAATTGTGTATTGCTCGCTGAATGATTATGTGCTCATATCTGTTATTTGCGTGTGAATTTTATGCATTGATAAGCATGATCCTGCTGTGCATTCACGCATTTCATATTGAGCCTACTTTCTTTGAATACCGATGATCGCTGAGTCACGATGTGCCGACTGAGTCGCCGTGATGAGAATCCAATGTCGTCATTGAGTCATGATAGCCAGTTGAGTTGCTGTGATTTGGATTCTGATTGATGATTGAGATTTTATTGCACAGCTGAGTCGTTGTGCCTTGCCTACTGATGATTCTTGGTAGCCCTTTCATGCATTGCACGATTGATATATTGCATTGTCTGATATGATAGATGCTTTTATTGTGCTCTTCGTACTGAGGCTTGACCTCGTATTTCTTTTCCTGCTTTTGTGTTGTTTGGGTCTGTGTTACCCATTTGCAGGATCTTCAGGTAACCAAGCTGGACCGAGTGGAGTGCCAGCTGGTTTCCTTGAGTCCCAGTCTATTTTATTATGTATTGAACCGGTGGATGCCCTGTGTTTCTATGTATTTGGGGATCTATTGTTGATTTAAGACTTGTATTACCTGTTGTGTATGAGTTTGAGTTAACTCGTATTTTGTGTATTGATATTTTGAATGATGATTTTAAGTTCAGGCCCATATTGTTTCGAAAAATTTTTTAAGCCCTGTTTTACACTTCCGTGATTTTATGCTTAATTGTGCTGTTATCTTGAGTGATTAGCACGGGGCCTGAAATTTTTGGTATCAGAGCTTAAACTGGGATAAGCTCGATTTCTTTTGATCACACTCGAGTCTAGGCACAGAGTTTTGATTTTATTTTGATTGACTCTGTGACTTATGTGGTCTTTTATCTGTCTTGATGATATATATATCTGCTGTGAGATCTTACCTCTAGATTGTTTTAGATGCCATCGAGAAGAGGTAGAGGTAGGACTACTAGACGTACCATGGAGAGTGTAGGGCCTCGGACAGTGATGAAGGCAATCAGCAGGTTCAGAATGTTACGAGATGGATAGGCGAGATGGAGTTGGTCTTAGCTAGGTTTCAGCGGACGAACCCTCCGACGTTTTCTGCTGCTGAGGGTGGTGCGATGGCTGAAGCTTGGTTAGTTCAGATGGAGGAGTTGTTTGATACTCTGGAGTACGCTCCCGAGAAGAGACTGACGATGGCGGTGTTGCAGCTGAGAGACAATGCACAGTGCTGGTGGAGAGGTAATTCTCGTATCCTTCGAGATAGTGGGGCTGTGATCACTTGGGAGAGCTTCTGTGAGGCGTTCCGATAGGAGTATACCCCGGATTCCTACTACAGTAGCCGTGAGTGGGAGTTCGATAATCTGAAGCAAGGGAACATGCGAGTGGCTGAGTATTCCCGACAGTTTTCTGCTCTCTTGATGTATGTGCCGCATGTAGCCAACCAGGAGAGAACGAAGAGGAACAAGTTTCTGAAGGGTTTGAGGCCTGAGCTATACCGGATGGTGTTGTCTGGTTCACCTGTGACCTATATTGATGCAGTGAACCAAGCGGTGGATATTGAGGAGAGTCTGCTGGAGGAGGATGCTCCGATTCAGCCGACAACTGGACGCACTTATCAGCCTATTCAAGATAAGTCGCAATCTTTCCATTCTCCTCAAGGGTCGCAGCAATCGAATCGCCAAAGGTTTCGACCTCGAGGGAAACAGTTTAAGAAGAAGGGAAATTCGAGTTCCTCTGGTTCTGTGAGTTCTGGTGGCAGTGGTTCTGGCAGCGTGTCTTGTGGACAGTGCGGAGGGAGGCATCTGACTTCGCAGTGTCAGGGAGTGCAGGGTGCTTGCCATAACTATGGACAACCTGGTCATTTTCGGAGAGCGTGTCCGTTGTTGAGGGGACAGTCTTCAGTTCTTTCATAGCAGGGTTCGGCTGGTGGTTCTTCATAGAGATAGGAGTTTCCTGCCCCGACCCAACGATCTGGATTCCAACCCCGTGAGCCTTCTAGGTTTGGAGCACCTTCGAGACCTAAGTTCCAGATTCCGCAGCAGACCCAGGATAACGCTTTGACGAGAGAGCAGGCTGAGGAGACGCCTGGCATAGTGATCGCAGGTACATGCTCTATTTTCGATTATCCTGCGAGAGTTCTATTTGACACTGGAGCATCACACTCTTTTATTTCTGAGTTGTTTGTATATGAGCATGGGTTGAGTTCTTCCTTATTATATGATGTTGTCTCTGTGTCTACCCTGCTGGTGTGAGTTTGTGGTCCCATGAAGTGGTGTTGGATTGTGTGCTTCGATTTGATGAGTATGTTTTGGTGTCCAATATGATTGTTTTGGGAATTAGAGATTTTGATTGCATCTTGGGGATGGATGTATTGTCCAGCTATAAGGCTACTGTTGCCTGTTTTCATGGTGTGGTGAGATTTTGCCCTGATTCGGGTGAGAAGTGGGATTTCTATGGTGCTGATTCACGCTTGAAGATTCCACTGGTGAACGCCATGGAGATGTTTAGCCTGCTATCGCTGTATAATGCTGGATTCATGATTTATGCGCTTGACGTTTCCCAAGAGCCACGATTAGAGTTGAGCAACATTCCGATCGTTCGAGAGTTTCTCGATGTGTTCCCGGATGAGATTCCTGGATTCCCTCCAAGACGTGAGATCGACTTCAGTATCGAGTTGGTGCCCGGTACCGCCCCGATTTCTAGAGCTCCGTATCGGTTGGCACCAGCAGAGTTGAGGGAACTCAAGGATCAATTGAGAGATCTCTTGGAGAAATGCTTCATTCGACCGAGTATGTCGCCTTGGGGAGCTCCAATTCTTTTCGTGAAGAAGAAAGATGGGTCTATGAGGATCCTTTGCCGAGAATTGATGACTTGTTCGATCAGTTGCAAGGATTGGTCGTATACTCGAAGATTGATTTGCGCTCTGGTTATCACCAGTTGAGGATTAGAGACGTTGATGTGGCGAAGACAGCTTTCCGGACGAGATATGGGCATTATGAGTTTCTTGTCATGCCGTTTGGGTTGACGAATGCCCCAGCCATTTTCATGGATTTGATGAATCGCGTCTTTAGTGAGTACATCGATCGGTTCGTGATCATCTTCATAGATGACATCCTAGTGTATTCGAGGAGCATGAGAGATCATAAGGAGCATCTCAGATTGGTGTTGCAGAAATTGAGAGACTCGCAGTTATACGACAAGTTCAGCAAGTGCGATTTGGCTTGACCGAATTATTTTTTTGGGTCATGTGATTTCAGCGCAAGGGATTTCGGTGGATCCGAGTAAGGTCGAAGCAGTTCTTAACTGGGAGAGACCTAGGAATGTTTCCGAGATCCGTAGCTTTTTGGGATTGGCTGGCTATTACAGGTGTTTTATCGAGAAGTTCTCTTCGATAGCCAGGCCGATGACTCAGTTGACTCAGAAGGAGCGGAAGTTCGTTTGGACTGACGAATGCGAGTACATTTTTCAGACGTTGAAGGAGAAGTTGACTACTGCTCCTATTTTGGCTCTATCGTCTGGATCCAGAGGATTTGTTGTGTGCTCCGATGCTTCTCTCAATGGTTTGGGATGTGTTCTGATGCAGAACGGGTACGTGATTGCGTATGCGTCTCGAAAGCTGAAGCCTCACGAGACGAGGTACCCTGTTCATGATTTGGAATTGGCTGCGATAGTGTTTGACTTGAAGATTTGGCGGCATTATCTGTACGGTGAAGAATTTGTGGTGTACACCGACCACAAGAGCCTGAAATATATCTTCACGCAGTCATACTTGAATATGAGGCAACGACGTTGGATGGAATTGCTCAAAGACTTTAACTGTGAGATTCAGTATCAGCCTGGGCGGATGAACTCGGTTGCCGATGCCTTGACTAGGAAGACCCAGCCTGCGATGCTTTCGTTTTTGAGTGTCTCAAAAGTCTATGAGAATTTGAGTACTTCTGGTTGGCGATTCCAGCCGGGTGATCAGTACTTCATGGTTTCTTCGATTCAGGTAGAACCGCAGAATGTGAATGACATCAGGGAGGCGCAGAGGACTGATTCGTATATCCATGAGTTGAAGATTAAAGCCCGAAGTGGTCAGTCTGATGACTTCTCTGCTACTTCTGATGGATGTCTGAGATTTATAGGAAGAATGGTGGTTCCGAACTTGATCGATTTGAAAGAGACCCTTCTGAATGAAGTGCATTGTAGCCGATACAGTGTGCATCCGGGCGAGAGAAAGATGTACCATGCCTTGAAGTCTCACTACTGGTGGGCAGGTATGAAGAGCGACATCTATGGTTTTGTTGCTAGATGTCTGAATTGCCAGCAGGTCAAGGCTGAGAGGATGAGACCTGGTGGATTGCTACAGAGTTTGGAGGTGCCCCAATGGAATTGGGAGCACATCGCCATGGATTTTGTGACCCATTTATCTCGATCGAGTAGGGGATGTGATGCTATTTGGGTGGTGATTGATAGACTTTCAAAGTCAGCCATTTCATTCCCTATGATGTGAGGTGTTCCATGAAGAAAATGGCGAAGCTGTACATCGACCATGTGGTTAGATTGCATGAAGTGCCTGTTTCGATAGTGTCCGATAGAGATCCGAGGTTCACATCTCATTTTTGGAAGAGTTTACAAGCAGCGATGGGTTCGAGATTGGCTATGAGTACAGCGTATCATCCACAGACAGATGGTCAGTCTGAGTGGACCATTGAGGTTTACAAGCAGCGATGGGTTCGAGATTGGCTATGAGTACAGCGTATCATCCACAGACAGATGGTCAGTCTGAGTGGACCATTGAGACTTTAGAGGATATGTTGCGTGTAGTTGTGATGGATTTCAGTGGTGGCTGGTAGGATTCCTTATCCTTGATTGAGTTTTCGTATAACAACAGCTACCAGGTAACTATCGAGATGGCTCAATTTGAAGCGTTGTATGGTCGCAAGTGCAGATATCCGATCTGTTGGGAAGAATTTGGTGAGAGACAGCTTTCTACCCCTGAATTTGTGCAACACATGAAGGATCATATTGATTTGATTCGGAGTAGGATGAAAGCTGATCAAGACCGTTTCTCTAGCTATGCTAACAGAAGACGCAGACCTTTGGAGTTTGAGGTTGGCGATCGAGTATTTCTTAAAGTTTCTCCTTTCAAGAGCGTTATGCAATTCATATTGAAAGGAAAATTAGCTCCTAGATTCGTTGGTCCCTTCGAAATTGTTGAGCGGATTGGACAATTGGCTTATAGATTGCAGCTTCCTGACGAGTTAGCAGCGATACATGATGTGTTTCATGTGTCCATGTTGAGGAAATATGAGCCAGATCCGTCCCATGTGTTGAGAACCGATGAAGTTGAGCTGGATTCTGCCTTGAGCTATGTCGAATATCGATTGCAGATTCTGGATAGGAAGGAGAAGCAGCTGAGGAACAGGATAATTCCGTTGGTGATGGTCCAATGGAGTAAGCATGGCCGAGAAGAAGCTACCTGGGAGGTTGAGGAGAAGATGAGACAAGACTGGCCTCATCTGTTTGAGCACTGATAGTGTAAATTCCAGGTAATTTCTAAGCTTTGATTCGAGCTTGTTTAGATGTTTGTGTTTGATTTGAATGTTTGATTGATTTTCTTCCCTGTGTTTGCCTTGGATTTCGAGGACGAAATCTCTTAAGGTGGGGAAAATGTGAGGATTGAGAATTCGAAATAGTGATTAATCGGATTTGTATAGGATTAGTCATGAGATTTTGTAATTTCGAATTTTCAGATTTCAGATTTCAAACTTTAGATTTTGGTGAAGTCTGGTTGATGATTTTCGGATTTCTCCTTGAGATGTTGTGCTTCGAGTTGTAAGCTTCTTTCGGGAGAAATCTGGTTTGAGATTTGGACTTGATTTGGTGTACTTTCGATAGAAATCTGATTCCCTAGCGTTTAGAAGTGAAACACTGTCGTTTAGGGTGAAATCTAGTGTTCCCGAGTGCTTGCGAGAGTTGCCGCGAACTTTTGATGAAACTCTGTTGTTTTGGTGTTTTATGATGTCTCGTAGTGCGAGGGATCTATTGTTTTAGCGAGCGCATGCGAGGATTCCCGAGAAGAGGGCACGTGGCAGTCAACAGATGAGTTGACCACTGGTGAGAGATCTGTTGAAGAGAAGGGAGATTTAGCGTTGTTTCAGACTTGCGCAGTGCGACGTAGTTTGACGCTTGTGTTTAGCATAACGTTTCGAGGGATCTTATTAGTTGTGCGCGAGCGTTTGTGTGTTGGTTCTGACGTCTCGTATACGACTCCGTTTTGAGTTAGTTGGCGAGAACCTCGATACGCTGTCGTTTTGACTTGTTGCGTGAGCGTTTAGCGTAACACTTTGCCAGATCAGCGATGTGTTGGGCGCTGTGAGATCTGCTTGCGGGATAATGCTAGGACGTTCAGATGTCACCGTACGATGTCGTTTTGGCGAGCGAACGAGTGTTAGAATTAGCGCTATGAAATCTGATGGGCTTTAAAGCGCTGTTCGAGGAATCTGTTTGGCGCTAGGATCGATTCAAGAATCTGTTTTTGTCGATGTTTGACTCGTACAGTAGCTATTGAATTGAGGAATTTATTATAAGTGTTGAGCAACATTTGGGATATTTTAGACACCGATATTCCTCTGTTTTTCCCCGACATTCTTGAAACCCTCGTTTTAGCTACTGTTCATTCGAAACCTTTTCCCACGTAGATTTATGCCTCCTTTTTGAGTGAGATTGGTGGTGCTGGGTTCTCCTGGAGAAACTCTCTCGATTGATACCAGCTGGAGGTTGGATTCGTTGGAGTGGAGAATAGCGTTTTAGCAGTAGAGCTCGAACCTTTTGGCAGAAGTGAAACCCGACAGCTTTTCAGCTTTCTCGAGCTTTTGGATTTCAGCTTCCAGGGAGTCTCTACCGTGTTGCCGACGCCGGAGAGATCTTCTTTGCTTAGGCCATGAGGTTGCAGCGCTTGGTGACAAATCTGTGAGGTAGAAATCAGCTGTTGGAGATACGAATTGAGCGAGATTTCAGCAGTCTTGTATCAGATTTGTGATATATCTTTCGGATTTCAGCTGATATGAATTGTGTATTTCTCACTGAATGATTATGTGCTCATATCTGTTATTTGCGTGTGAATTTTATGCATTGATAAGCATGATCTTGCTGTGCATTCACACATTTCATATTGAGCCTACTTTCTTTGAATACCGATGATCGCTGAGTCGCGTGTGCCGGCTGAGTCGCCGTGCTGAGAATCCAATGTCGTCATTGAGTCATGATATCCAGCTGAGTTGCTGTGATTTGGATTCTGATTGATGATTGAGATTTTATTGCACAACTGAGTCGTTGTGCCTTGCCAACTGATGATTCTTGGTAGCCCTTTCATGCATTGCACGATTGATATATTGCATTGTCTGATATGATAGATGCTTTTATTGTGCTCTTCGTACAGAGTCTTGACCTCGTATTTCTTTTCCTGCTTTTGTGTAGTTTGGGTCTGTGTTACCCATTTGCAGGATCTTCAGGTAACCAAGCTGGACCGAGTGGAGTGCCAGCTGGTCGATCCTCGTTTCCTTGATTCCAGTCTATTTTATTATGTATTGAACCGGGGGATGCCCCGTGTTTCTATGTATTTGGGGATCTATTGTTGATTTAAGACTTGTATTACCTGTTGTGTATGAGTTTGAGTTAACTCGTATTTTGAGTATTGATATTTTGAATGATGATTTTGAGTTCAGGCCCATATTGTTTCGAAAAAATTTTTAAGCCCTGTTTTACGCTTTCGTGATTTTGTGCTTAATTGTGCTGTTATCTTGAGTGATTAGCACGGGGCCTGACAACGTGGAAATTCATAGAACGTTCAAAAGTGAAATTCTGTTCAGATTACATCAAAACAAGAAGCGGTAATCTGTTATGTATCGAAAGCTTATAACTATATTTCTATACAACAAAATCAAAAGAAACTAAAAACTGAACGGAAGCTCCTGTTTACAATAAACAGAACTGAATCAGATGTCCACGATAAACACCTCCGATCTGTTCCAGCTCACACCATCCAGTTCCCTACTATTCATCACCTGTACTCAAAGAAAACTATTGAGCCTAGGGGCTCAGCAAGTAAATCTGGAATAACAATTAAAGGAAATGCAAGCATGTCAATAACTTTATCTGTACTATAGTTCAAATATGAACAAAGCGTATACTGAATACGATAATCTGGACATCTGTAAACTGAGAAAGCTTGAAAAGCTGAACAATAAAAACTAATAATCTGGAAGATTTGAAAACATAACTGCACATGATTGCAAACATTTACTTGTTTTTATGAGGAATAATCTTAAATATTTTCTCAGAGTCGTGATTAAAATCACCTTGTGCTCTGTTCTTATCATTTAATCGAAATATGGCTTAGACACCTGGACATAGGTCAAAGTCGTTTAATCAAACTATCATCTGATATCAGGTCTGTGGAATAAATCCCATCTTTTCTGTGAAAGGGATTATAGTTTGCTAACCATAATCCTGACCCTTTCAATTTGAAGGGGCACACTGGTTCGTCAGCCAGGTCCTCACCCTTCCTATGGAGACCATATGTTATCTATGACATAATCTCTTTAAACTTTCTATAAAACTTTCTTTTCTCTTTTTGGAAACTTGCTTTTCTTTCTTTTCTTAATTTGAAACAGATCTCGATCAAGTATGGTTCGCTGTTTTAAAACCCTTTTTGATGTTCATGAACTATTGGAAATTCATGAGACTTCAATCGAAGAAGAAAATTGAAATCAGCTCTGAGTACGAATAATACGCAAACGTACCAAATTTCGGTAGAAAATAAGATCTGGCCTATTTGGTCAACTCAGATTTGGAAAAGTCAACATGACTTAAATGAACAGTTCAGATTTAGATGGTCAAACGGAGTCAAATCAGACTTGCAATACTAATTCAGATCTCAACATAAAACAGTTCTGAAAGAAAGAACAGATCGCAAACTCAACATCCGTTTTGGGAAAGAAACATTTTACGAACCATAACAGTTCCAAGAAAAGACTCAGATTTCGAACTTAGCTTGAAATATTGTTAGGATAAAATTTATTAGTTTTGATGATAACAAAATAAGACTAGTTGCTATTGAACAAATCAGCCGTCGCAATTTAACAGGAGAGTATTTTCAACCGATGGTTATTGATTCAGCAGTTGGATCTATCAGTTGTAAGCTACAGTGGATCAGTCGTGATATTAATAGTTGATAGTTGATTTCAGCAGAATGTTTATTCAGAGGGAATCAGCAGATGAAAGAATCAGCAGGCGCAAGCATTTAAGAGATAGCGTGTTTTGTTAAGGATTACAAAACGACAGCGTTTGGATTAGTCAAAACGACAGCGTTCAAATAAGTTGAAACTGCAGCGTTTTGATCTAGAGCTATAATCTCAGTCATTGGAGTTTGCGTTGATAATTCAGCAGGTAGCTACAGTAAAATTCAGCAGATGGCTACAGAAGAATCAGCAGAGAGCTACAGTGGACTGTTTACCAGTCGATGGTACTTAATGTTAGCGGTAGTTAAAAGATGTCGTTTGGATAAGTGAATACGACAGCGTTTTGCCTTCGCGCTATTTTTCAGCAGATGCTTTTTGCGATAAGGAAAACCAGCAGGTAGCTACAGTAATATTGGACCACCCGATACTTTTTGAAGTAAAATTTTTCAAGCGACCAGCTGGTGCATATTGTCAGTTGTTAAAGCCATCAGCCGTTGTACACCTATCAGAGATTCAAGTATTCAGTAGTTGCGCGAACTATGAATTGATTCAAACGTTTATATCAGAAGAAATCAAGGGCGAAGATTGAATCGTACATATGCCATTAATTGAGGGAACAGTATCAGTACTATTATTGGTAAATAGTACACTATCTCAGAGAGCAGTTTACGGAGTTTGCACAAATATGGTACAACGCCAAATTTGCTCTGACATTGTGCGACTTGCCTCTTGGTGGAGCAGGAATTACGGTGTAAAAATTTGACAGAAATTCAAACGAGATTTATTTCCTTTTGAAGAATTTAATGACCGTTGAAATCGAAGACTATAAATAGCAGAAGCTGGATTGAAGAACTACACTTCACTCTCATTATCATCGCGGTCACGCTGTCAAAACATATTCTCGAGCTTTTCACATATTGAAGTTATTCTAACAAAGCTCAAGACTCGAAGAACACTACTGTTGTTGTTCATAGACAAACCTTCGAGTCCATTCTCTGGTTCATCTTGTTGAATCGAGTTTCTTTGTTTTAGAAACCAGAGAATTTTACAGCACTCAGAAACTGTATTCATTGTCATATTTATTGAGTCTGTAATGAACTGGCTTTTTGAAGCAGTTCAAAATATCATTTCGTTACTTGTAACCAGCAGCAACGTCTGCGTGTGAAGTTAGTGAGTCTAGGAGTTCATACAAGTGAGGCTTGTGTGATTGGGTGTTTGTAGAAAGGCTACTTGCATCAAATCTTCTAGTGACACCTTCCGAGGAGGAAGAAGGGGAGACGTTGGCCAAGAGATTTGCATAAAACTGAGATCCTTAAGTCTGGTAACTCGGACTTAAGTTTAGCAGTGCTAGTAAAACAGTTTAAAAGAGTTTCGAAAATCTAAAATCAAAAGGATTTCATTCAACCCCCCCCTTCTGAACTCCTGTACGTATATTGATCCTATTTCTGGTACCATCAATTGGTATCATAGCCTGCGATCTCACTTATTGAACAGTTATTTTTCGTGCTTTACTATATCTTAATATGTCAATCTCTCACAACAAGATTCTTTTGTTATCGAGGGAAGAGTATGATGATTGGAAGATTTAGATGCAAGCTCATCTAGCAGCTATGGATGATGACATGTGGTATGTCATCACAGAAGGACCATTGAAAATAATGAAGCCCAATCTGGCATTTGCTGTATCAAATGGCGAACCTCAGTTTCTTGAGAAAGCTAGACACGAATATACCCATAAGGACAAGAAAAAGGCGAACCTAGACAACGTGGCAAAGAACATACTATTCAAGACGCTGGACAAAGACAAGAACATGTTCAGCAAGATCAAGAACTGTCCTACTGCTAAAGATATATGGGAGAAGCTAACCCAGATATGTGAGGGAAGCGATGAAACGAAGGAGAACAAACTAACAGTCACCCAACAGAAGTATGAGTCCATCAAGATGAAGGATGGAGAGACCATGACTGAGTTCGACGAAAGATTCAGTGAAATTGTCATAGAGTTTAACAGCCTTGGGAAAGAATACAGCAATTGAGAGCTGGCACTGAAAGTGATGAGAGCATTGCCCAAGGAGTGGGATGTGAAGACAATGGCTATGAGGGAATCAAAAGACTTGAACAAGCTGGAGTTGCACGATCTGTTTTCCAACTTGAAAGCCTATGAGTTTGAGTTGGAGACAAGAGTAGAAGCTGGTCCCTCCACATCTCAACCAACGAAAGCTTTGGCAGCAAATACAACTACTGAACAGTGCTCTGCTAGCACCAGCAAGTCTGCCGACTAGCTCAGTGACAACGCCATGTCCCTCTTCGTAAAGAAGTTTGGGAAATTCATGAGAAGATCCTTCAAACCTTCATCTCCTTACAATAGATATAAAAATGATAAAACTGTATCTGATTTGAAATGTTATAACTGTGATCGTCCAGGTCATTTTGCAGCTGATTGAAACATACCCAGGAAGGATGACAAATACAGACGAGATGACAAGAAAGAAGAGCGATACAGGAGAGATGAGGAAGATGATGAAAGAACTGTCGAAAGATCTAAAGACAAATTCAAAGAAAGGTCAAAAGACAGAAGGATGAAACCACGAGTAGACAAAAGACCCAGTCGCAAGCATGACCGCAAGGTGTTGGTTGCTGAGGAAAGCACCAAGAGCTGGGCAGATAGTGATCCAAAATCTTCTTCCAGCAGCTCATCATCCAGTGATAGTGAACAGGAGGAGGTTCACTGTCTAATGGCTGACCAAACGTCTGATGATGAGATATTTTATTTCTCCAATGTTGAGTTTACACGAGAAGACCTTGTCACAACACTAAACGACATGGTCAAAGAGTACATGAAGCTTTCTCACTCATTCGAGGAAGCTAAAGCTGAAAACATGAGTCTAAAAAGTAGTTCGATTGAATCAAGTTCTGATGAGCTTGAGGATATTGATAGCTTGAAGACTGAGTTGAGTAAGCTAACGGCTGAGAATGATGTGTTGAAATATGAGACCAGTGAGCTCAAAGTTGAAATCGAAATATTGAATCAAGTAGTTAGCGCCTGGAATCGGTCTTCTAGATCTCTTCACAAACTGAATGAGAGTCAAAAACTGGCCAATGATAAGTCTGGTTTGGGATTCAATAGTAGTGAATTCAGTGAAGGAGAGACCAGTACTCAGTCACAGCAGGCCTATGACAAGTTCAAAACAGGAACTTTGCAAAGCCAGTGTGATATATGACTGTTTTGAGTCGGTAAAATATGATGATCAGAACTCTCCAAAGTTGAGTGATAGAGTCGAAAAACTGGCCAATGATAAGTCTGGTTTGGGATTCAATAGTAGTGAATTCAGTGAAGGAGAGACCAGTACTCAGTCACAGCAGGCCTATGACAAGTTCAAAACAAGGAACTTTGTCAAAGCCAGTGTGATATATGACTGTTTTGAGTCGGTAAAATATGATGATCAGAACTCTCCAAAGTTGAGTGATAATGGAAAAGCTGGCATCGGCATTTCAAAACCTGAGAGATTCAAGCGTAACTGGCTAAAGAACAGACTGGACAAAGACAAAGCGAAAGCTGGTCAAAAACCGTTTGTTCCTAACCAGCTGTGGCGTAGCTCAAAGAAGGTAAAAACTGGTTGGAAAAATACTCAGCCAAGGAGAGATTCATATGGTCAACATGTCAAATCTAAACTCAAAAGATCTCACGGTAATTTTGCACAGACTTTTGTGGATCCACACACTGGAAAGACCGTAAGGATAATTCAAGTCTGGGTCCCGAAAGGGGTAATCCAATCTGGACCCAAGTAAAATTGGGTACCAAAAGCTGCTTGTTTGATTGCAGGATAACAGGTACAAAGCAGCAGCTGAAACAACAATGTGGTACCTGGATAGCGGCTGTGCAAGATATATGACTGGACATAGAAAGCTGCTAACAGACGTCACACCACACAAAGGAGCTAAAATTGTGTTTGGTGATAATGCATATGGTAACACTGTGGGTAAGGGTAAGCTTATCCACGGTAACATTTCTATTGCTGATGTACTTGTTGTTGATAATCTTAAATATAATTTGATTAGTATTAGTCAACTATGTGACAAAGGTTACATAGTCAAGTTTCAACAACACACATACATGGTTCAGAGTCCAAGTGGTCTGACTGTGTTGGTAGGAAAACGTTCGGGGAATACCTACATCATCGACTGGTCAGATCAGCAGGAACCTGAACAGTTGTGCCATGCAGCTGGTTCTTCCAAGAGCTGGCTGTGGCACCAAAGAATGAATCACTTAAACTTCAAAACACTTGCCAAGTTTAGTGAACACGATATGGTTTCTGGTTTGCCAAAAATTAGCTTTTCTAAGGATAAGATTTGTGCAGCCTGTCAGCTGGGAAAACAAATAAAATCAACTTTCAAAAATAAAGGCAAAAAACGTTCTACCCGCTGCCTTGAGCTCTTGCATATGGATCTCTTTGGTCGTATTTCAATCACGATCTTAGGGGGAACGTCCTACACCCTTTCTGTTGTTGATGACTTTTCAAAATATACATGGGTGCTATTTTTAAAAGCAAAATCTGAAACCGCCGACCAGCTGATAAGACTTTTAAAACATTTACAAAATGACAAATCTTGTTCAGTCAACCGGATAAGAAGTGATCGCGGTACTGAGTTTCTAAATTTTAAATTAACTTCTTATCTGGAAGATTTGGGAATAAAGCATGAGCTTTCAGCAGCTAGAACTCCTCAGCAAAACGGGTTAGCTGAGAGGAGAAACCGCACTTTAAAAGAAGCTGCTAGATCTATGATTGCATATTCCGATATTTCTCAAAAATTTTGGGCAGAAGCAGTTAACACAGCGTGTTACACTCAGAACAGATCGATGATAAATAGAATGCATGATAAGACCCCATATGAGATCTGGAATGGCAAAAAACCTGATGTTTCATATTTCAGGGTGTTTGGATGCAAGTGTTTCATTCATAACAATGGCAAGAAGCATCTAACAGCCTTTGAACCTAAATCTGATGCAGGTATCTTTTTAGGCTATTCTGCAGTGAGCAAAGCTTATCGAGTGTTCAACAATCGAAGCTTAACGAACTTTAAAAGAAGCTGCTAGATCTATGATTGCATATTCCGATATTTACTCAAAAATTTTGGGCAGAAGCAGTTAACACAGCGTGTTACACTCAGAACAGATCGATGATAAATAGAATGCATGATAAGACCCCATATGAGATCTGGAATGGCAAAAAACCTGATGTTTCATATTTCAGGGTGTTTGGATGCAAGTGTTTCATTCATAACAATGGCAAGAAGCATCTAACAGCCTTTGAACCTAAATCTGATGCAGGTATCTTTTTAGGCTATTCTGCAGTGAGCAAAGCTTATCGAGTGTTCAACAATCGAAGCTTAACGGTTGAGGAATCAGCACACGTAGTGTTTGATGAAACCAGCTTCAAGTCAAATTCAGCTGCAAGCTTACACAATTTGTGTTCACGTCTGGAGTCAACAAGTCTTGAAGAATCAGACGACGACGTGCCACAAAGACAATCAACTGAGGGGGAACAACCAGCAGTGGTTATAACGCACAACAATGTTCAACATGACATGACAGGTAATCCAGTTGTTATTGATTTAAATAACATGGATCAGCCGTAGGATCAGTGTCCTACAAGTGCACCAGCTGCTGGAAATGAAGCGAAAAAGAATCAAAATGCTGCTCAACCAGAAGTTGCACCAGCTGGGAGTACATATCAATCAATATCAACATCACCAGCTGGACAACCAGCCGCAAGGAATAATCAGTCGGCATTTGGACCAACTACTGGACAACCAGTCGCGAGTCCACTTCAATTGATATCGAGTCCACCAGCCGCAAGCACTTCTTACCAGCTGGAAGCAGACGCAGACACTAACAATATTCAACATCAAATGGCGTCTGCTGATCCATCCACTGCAAACCATCCAACGACACAGGGGGAACAACAAAGAACAAATCCCATTGGACTTGATCTTCGGTGGAATAGAAATCATCCACCTGAGCAAGTCATAGGTAATTTCGAATCCCATATTCGCACAAGAGGCCAGCTATCTCATGATCATTTCGATGCTGCATTTCTATCACATATAGAACCCAAGCAGATAGATGAGGCCTTAGCAGACCCAAGCTGGATAGATGCAATGCAGGAGGAACTAAATCAGTTTAAGCGAAGTAAAGTATGGCAACTTGTACCTAGACCTAAGAATCATTCAGTTATAGGAACTCGATGGGTCTTTAGGAATAACTGAATGAAGATGGCGTAGTGACTAGAAACAAATCTAGGTTGGTTGCACAAGGTTTTAGACAAATGGAAGGTATAGACTTTGATGAGACCTTTGCACCAGTAGCAAGATTAGAGGCCATACGCATGTTCCTTGCATATGCTGCATATAAAGACTTTAAAGTCTTTCAGATGGATGTCAAGAGTGCCTTTCTTAATGACGTCTTGACAGAGGAAGTGTATGTTGCACAACCTCCTGGCTTCATAGATCATACACATCCAGATTTTGTTTACAAACTGGATAAAGCTCTATATGGGTTGAAGCAAGCACCCAGAGCTTGGTATGATACACTCACAAAATTTCTACTTGAGCATCAATTCACTATAGGCACAGTGGATAAGACATTGTTTAAGTCTGTTAAAGATGACCATATTCTGTTAGTTCAAATATATGTTGATGACATTATCTTTGGGTCATCTAACCCCAAGCTGTGCAAGAAATTTTCCAAGTTGATGCAGGACAAGTTTGAAATGAGCATGATGGGGGAGCTGACATTCTTTTTGGGCTTACAAGTTCGCCAGTTGGAGAATGGTATATTCATCAACCAGGCAAAATATACAAAAGAACTGCTGAAAAAATTTGGAATGGAAAATAGTTCAGCAGCAGCGACTCACATGAGCTCCACAATCAAACTCGACAAAGATGAAGCTGGAACTGCCATCGAGGTATCAATGTATCGTGGTATTATAGGCTCTTTGCTATATTTGACTGCTAGCAGACCAGACATCATGTTTGCTATCTGTATGTATGCTAGATTCCAATCAGAGCCAAAGCAATCGCATTACATAGCTGTAAAGCGAATATTGAAATATTTGAAGGGTACTTCCAACGTGGGTCTTTGGTATCCCAAAGACTCAGGCTTTCAACTAATTGGTTATAGTGATGCAGATTACGCAGGTTGTAGGATTGATCGAAGAAGCACAAGTGGGACTTGTCAATTTTTAGGGGATCGACTAATCTCCTGGTTCAGTAAGAAGCAAACATCAATTGCCACATCAACAGCTGAAGCAGAGTATCTAGCAGCTGGTAGTTGTCGTGCTCAAATATTATGGATTCAACATCTACTGAAGGACTATGGAGTTGATGCTTCTGAAGCGCCTATTCTCTGTGACAATACCAGTGCCATCGCGATCACCCAAAATCCTGACATCAGGCATCATTTTATAAGAGACCATGTGCTAAAGAAGGACGTCCGGCTGGAGCATGTGTCGACTGACCAGCAAGTTGCTGATATCTTCACAAAGCCTCTACCAGACGCTAAGTTTTCTTATTTTAGAAACATCTTAGGTCTTCTTGAATTGCCCTGATTGCTTGTGCACTAACGCATTTTGCAGGTTGTTAGCTATTGCTTAAATCACCTGTAAGTCTTTTGTTCAGGGGGTAACGATAAGACTATCAGCTGAAATAAGCCTCTCGCGTTGGAAATTATCAGCCGTAGGGGGAACCAATCTTAGGTCTTCTTGAATTGCCCTGATTGCTTGTGCACTAACGCATTTTGCAGGTTGTTAGCTATTGCTTAAATCACCTGTAAGTCTTTTGTTCAGGGGGAACGATAAGACTATCAGCTGAAATAAGCCTCTCGCGTTGGAAATTATCAGCCGTAGGGGGAACCAAGAGCTGGATTGTTAGGCATGAAGTCAACTGAATATGTAATGACTGGATACACTCAGTTGTTACATATATACAGCTGATGCTTATTTGTGACCAACTCTTGCCACCCTCAACGATATATTAAACCAGCAGTAATGTTCTTACATTCACTGTACCAGTTGTGACTTTATAACATTGGCGCGAATCTATCTATTTTTGTACTTTGTTTTGATTAAAATTTTGGAAAATATTTTACACCGTACGATCAAAATAGTTTGAAAATTTTTCAAATCATTTCCAACAGTGTACGCGCTAACGGATGGTTGACACGTGTTGTTACCATGCGAAATGTCACATCGAAATCTTTTCTCTCCAAAAACTCTTCGCATTCTTTACTTATTTACCGCGTGTGTCTTTTCATTCTATTTTACGTTGCATATTTGCTTTCTCTCGTATTTCTTCCTTGTGCGTATTCTCTGCATACTTTCTTGCGAAGCTTTCTCAGGTGTTCTATCAGTTCTTCTACTCAACAATGGCCTCTGCGTACTACTCTAACACTGTGCACATCGACTTTGTGTTCGTATTGGCTATGGAAAACCAAGGTATTGTCTCTATGCTTAACGCCCTGATGGATTCTGGTCTAGAGGGATTTTTGGGGTGCCCTACAGTGATTTATGAATCGGAGTTGGTTGATTTCTTCAACAATGGTTCCATGAGGGACAGCCTAGTGGTGAGTACCGTGAACGGTGTACCAGTGGAGATTTCAGAGTAGTTGTTTGCAGAAACCTTTGAGCTTCCGGTTGATGGGCTGGCAGATCTATAAGAAATGCCCAAGGATAAGATTTTCGATGCTAGGAGCATCGTTTTGTTGTCGGGAGAGCCAGTTAGTTTGTCTGGGAGGAAGGGCCAAATGAAGATTGAATATCGCCTTCTTTGTGATATAATGGCAAAATCTATATCTGTTAAAGCAGGTTCCTTCAATGCCCTCACTGTGGAGAAGTTTTCGTTGTTGACAGCAGTTGTTTGTGGGATTCGGATGAATTGGGCCAGTATATTGTTCAATATTCTGAAGAAAATGGTATCTGCTGGATCCAAGCAGGCCAAGGGCTTTGCCGTTCAAATCAGTCTCCTGCTGGAGAGCATCCCCAACTTGGAATTGGGCGAATCCACGGAGTTTCCTGCCTCTAAAATCCTTACAGACAAGACTGTGCATCGCTATATCTCTTTCAATGATAAAGTGGGTGTGGAAGAAGCTGCTGATGCCCCACCAATGAAGAAAGCACCAAGGAAACCAGCTGTGTCTACAAAGAGACCAGACATTGCTACTACTGAAGAACCAGTCCTAAAGAAGAAGAGGACTTCAAAGAAGAAATCTGGTTCTTCTTCATCTCCCTTGGAAATAGTGGTTGTCGCACAAGAGGCTGTGCCTTTACAAATGGTTGAGCCATCTACTGGCGTTCCTACTGCTGAGGAACCTGTCGAGCAACCAGCAGCAGAGGAAGATATCTCTGCTGATCAACCAGTTGACAAGGTCACTTGTGTAGTTGGTGTTAAAGAGGTTGCTGCTGAAATTGATGCTTCTGCTGATAGGGATAAACCAGCTGATATAACTGAGGAGAGACAGTGGTTTTATCTTTCACATGAAGAACTTATTGCCAAGTGGGCTGCTGAACGACTAGTTGCCACTCCTGATGATACTGATGAAGAAATCGAAGCTGAGAGACCAGTTTTTGAATCAGTAGAAGCAGTTGCACCAGTTGTTGAAGTTTGTGAGGCAGCTACTGATAAAGATTTTTTACTTGTCGATGATCCAGACACTGTTATCAATCAAGTTCTACACCAGTTGGATTCAATTTCAGCTGATAAGGATGATAAATCAAGTGATGGAGCAGCAACATGGTTCGATAGTGCTCTTGATGAAATGCTCCGAAATGATGAAGGAGCAGAAACCATGGATGTTGGTACTACTGGTGGAGACCAGCAGGTACAGTTTTCAGAGGATGAACCTGTGGTTCAGAAAACAAATGATGAATTTCTCGATGCCGATGAGCAGAAGTTACTGGAAGACATTCTTCTGACAATTCCAGTTGATGTTCCATTGCCTTCTGCTGGCATGGAAATTACCAAGATCAAAATGGGTAAAGAGATAAAGATTACAGAAGTTGATGAGAGGACTTGGTTTCTCAACAGCCTTCCTAAAATTCCTGCTGACAATAAAGGAAAGGCCATTTTGGTGGAGAAAGACCCAATGAAGGGCAATCCGGCCAAGGAGCATTTTTCTTTGACTTGTGCAGATATTGACATGCTCGTAAATTTGCGTGCCCAAGTCATAGATGATGTTGATCAATTCTTTAATTCTTTTAGCTTTAAGAAATTAGCAACTATGAATCTCGAAGGGATATCGGCGAAAGGGGAACAAGTCCTGCTTTGGGGAGAAACAGAGAATATCCACGTAGCCCTTGCTAGGAAGAAATATATTTTGTTGAAGTACCGAGCAGTTTGTTGGAGAACCGTGGCGGATCCGGATCACGCCTCCCGGTGAGGCAGCGGAAGAACAAAAATTTGGCCGGGAGACGATCAATACAATTCAAAATCAAACATGCTATGACCATTCATAGGGTGTTTCTCGGGGTTACTTTCTGGCAACTCGTGCCTGGCTCCGACCAGTTTCACGAGGAAACCGGCACTTCACGGTAGGCGGCGGTAGATTACGTCAATCAGGTCCACGACCGAAAGCGAGACTCCTTCGTCAGCCTGCACTAGAAGGCCTGATGAGATCAACGCGGACGGATTCTCCTCGTCAAGTTGCCCGGAACAAATTCCGACGAAGCAAGATGATATGAAATACTATGATATGAAAAACCATTTTTCAGAACCCCAGTGCAAAATGACCGTTTTGCCCTTCAACAGCGGAAATCACGATTTGACCCCTGTTGACTTTTAGGAAGTCACACTCCCCAAAATCCTCTTCCCATGCTCAACACATTGAGCTCAGTATCCGTGCGGGAATCTCGATCCAGTACTTGTGTGACCCTCAATGGTTCAGGGATACAGTTAGCCGTGGGCCCACAACCATTGTGGCTCCGGAATCACAATTCCGGACTTGCCCATCGGATCATGGTAAGAGCGTCTAGCAACATCGCCCCATGATCCCCTAGGTATCACTGATAGTGCCTGCAAGAACCAGTTGGTCGTGGTTAGCGTACAGTACGGTCCTTTCAATCCATATATCCCGATCAGATCAACGACCATTGGTAAATCGAGAGTCGCTAAAGATCCGATAGCTATGCGTACATCTTGGAGATCGAATAGTGACATCGCGAGTGTAACTAGGTAAACACATTTACCTAAAACACTTCTAGTACTCTGGCCAGAGATTTATACACTATTATCCCCTCAGATAGCATAGGATATCCACGCATGTCTGCGAGCGGTGAATCCTCGACAACGATGCATCGACTCCTACATGCATCGGGGTCTCACCCAATCCCGCCGCCTAATGACCCCAAGTGAATCGGCAAACGGGTCAAAGTGAGACGCCTATCATGTAGAGTCTCAATGACGTTTCGAGTCGTGAGGACTAATCTGTACAACCAAGACCTCGGACTTATCCACTCGACAAATGGTAACCACTTGGAAAGTCCGAACAAGGGTAGTTCGATAGATCACCACTGGCCAGAGATTTGTCACACTATTATCTCGTCAGATAGCATAGGATATCCTCGCACTAGGGCAAGTGGTGAATCCTCGACAATAAAGCGTCGACTCCACATGCTTCGTGACCTCACCCAATCTCGACACCTGATGACCCTCATGGAGTTGGTAAACGAGTCAAAGTGAGGCGAATAATCATTTGGAGTCTTAATGATGTTTCGAGTAGTAAGGACTAATCCATACAACCAAGACCTCGGACTCTCCACTCGACAAATGGTAACCACTTGGAGAATCCGAACGAGGGTATCTCGATAGTCCGCCAGGCAAACCATCCATCTGCATGCTCAGAACATCACAATGTTCCCTACCAATGAAACATGGTACTTCGCATCGCAGATACTAGTCTCAAGCTCGGGCGGCCATATCCTCATTTTGACGGCCCAATCGACTAGGAACTTGTTCAGAATACACAGTGACTATTAGATGTGTTTCATGATAGCCGTCATACCCACTATCACATCTAACATACACTATAGTGCATTCTAGGTCTTTACTCAACGCATATGTTAATCATCATACAACACAATGAAAGTAAAGAATGCCATATAAATAAATGCGAATATCATATATAAAGATTGTCATATACAAGAGTCTATAAACCCACACGCCACAAGTTGTCTAGTTGGGCATCTACTCTAACAATCTCCCACTTGCCCTAAAGCCAACTACTCATCAGACGCAGTCCCATTGTTTCGCGATGTTTCTCAAACAACGGTCCTGGAAAGGGCTTCGTAAGTGGATCAGCAACGTTGTCCGCAGAGGCGACTCTCTCAACTGCTATGTCACCTCTAGCCACAATATCCCGGATTATGTGGTATTTCCTCAGTATTTGTTTGGATCTTTGGTGAGACCTAGGTTCCTTTGCTTGAACAACGACACCCGTGTTGTCGCAGTACACCGGGACTGGACCAACTCCATTAGGAATGACGCCCAACTCTTGGAAAAAATTCCTTATCCAAACCGTCTCCTTAGCAGCAGCTGATGCTGCGATGTACTCAGCCTCAGTGGTTGAATCCGCGATGGTGTCTTTCTTGGAACTCTTCCAAGAGACAGCACCACCATTGAGCATGAATACAAATCCAGAGGTAGACTTCGAATCATCCACGTCACACTGGAAGCTAGAATCAGTGTAGCCTTCCAGTTTCAGTTCACCACCCCCATAGACCATGAACATATTCTTAGTCCTTCGCAAGTACTTAAGAATATCCTTCACAGCCTTCCAATGTAATTGGCCGGGGTTGGCCTGGTAGCGGCTCGTGACACTCAGACCATATGCGACATCCTGTCTAGTCGAGATCATGCCATACATAATACTACCTATTGCCGAGGCATATGGCACACGTGTCATACTCTCTATCTCCTCATCAGTCTTCGGACACATAGACTTAGATAGAGTGACCCCGTGGCACATAGGTAGGTGTCCTCTCTTGGACTCTTCCATAGAGAACCTCTTAAGTATGGTATCGATGTGGGTAGCTTGGGTGAGTCCGAGCATCCGTTTAAATATATCTCGATAGATCTGTATTCCAAGAATATAAGATGCTCACCCATGTCCTTCATCGAAAATCTACTAGACAACCATACTTTAGTTGAATGCAACATTCCTACATCATTCCCAATGAGTA
>KQ992549.1:41553-78157 GCA_001598015.1 Dorcoceras hygrometricum | reverse complement strand
TTAGAAACCAGAGAATTTTACAGCACTCAGAAACTGTATTCATTGTCATATTTATTGAGTCTGTAACGAACTGGCTTTGTGAAGCCAGTTCAAAATATCATTTCGTTACTTGTAACCAGCAGCAACGTCTGCGTGTGAAGTTAGTGAGTCTAGGAGTTCATACAAGTGAGGCTTGTGTGATTGGGTGTTTGTAGAAAGGCTACTTGCATCAAATCTTCTAGTGATACCTTCCGAGGAGGAAGAAGTGGAGACGTTGGATATTTATATCCGAACTTCCAGAAACAAATCCTTGACTCGTATCTTTTACATTCAGAAATTTATTTACTGTTTGTCTGTTCACAAATCGATTGGCCTCTTTCCGCACTATTTTTGTTGGCCAAGAGATTTGCATAAAACTGAGATCCTTAAGTCTGGTAACTCGGACTTAATTTTAGCAGTGCTAGTAAAACAGTTTAAAAGAGTTTCGAAAATCTAAATCGAAAGGAGTTCATTCAAACCCCCCTTCTGAACTCCTGTACGTATATTGATCCTATTTCTGGGACCATCAAATATCAAAGCTCAAAAGGTTTCCTTAATCTGGAGAAATCGAAAATATCTAAGGAAAACTCCAGAAACAAGAATGACGAAGCTACTTGTAAGCTACTGACAAGAATCACGCAAGCTTCTCGCTAGCTGCTTTGAAGAATATCCCAGAAATCTCGGGAATAAGTAAGAACGAACATCTTTAAAAATTTTCTAACAACTTTTCTGACTCAAAATCTTAGCAAACACATACTTCTTCGTAAAACAACCTAAAACATTTTCTGCGTTTGAAGAACATCAGAACCAGTTCCAAACCTTATTAAAACACATACAAATATACAACAGAAACAATATATATGCTTTCAGGAGTGTATCAAGAAACAAAGTTTACTTGCATTAATCTGCGACAACAAATACTGCGAGTTTATTTGGCCTGAATCAACACACAATCCGATCACTTCCTGTAAAAAGTTTTGAAGGCTTTTTTTCGGTTTCCTTACAGAGAGCACCACTTGTGAAAAGTGAAATATTTGAGAATGAAACACAAATGAAATGTTTCAGCCGCTTTTATATGAAATCTGAAATCTAATAATTGAACACGTTTTCTTTCAAAAGTGCTAAAAATATTTAAAAATGCTAATCTAATTTTTTTTACAGCTAAAGATGTAAACCGAACCATTTTTATTGGAAAGGGGAAATAAATCGGCTTGTCTGGACCGACTGGAACAGCTCTTGCAACCGTGCCTCAAATCTGAAAAATCAACTATATGAAAGCTGATTTACGATATTATTTCAAATACATCTCTCAACTCTTTAATCTTTCTAATTGTGGATTTAAATGTTTCTGGGCGTTACAGTTGGATAGTGCTATGGGGTACTAATCAGATTCGGGGAGTTGAGAAGTGCTGGTTGGTGACTTCCGTTTTAGTGCTGGTTCATGGTAGTCAAGGCTGGTTGTCAAATATGGTTATCGCAAGACATTCTGGGTGCGCTAGTTGATATTCTGCACGAATAGCGAAGCAACGTCGTTTCGGGAGAAACCCTATTTGAGATGCGCAAGTTCCTAGTACTGCATGGACCGGCTTGGTTTGTAAGTTGGTGTGGACCGGTTTTGGGTTATCTAGACCGGAAGGTAGCATGGTGTCGTTTGAGTTAACAGTGGACGCTGGTCAGTGCTTGTGTCAGATCTGGTCATTCGGATCTAAGTAGCGATGCGATGCCATTTAGCGATAGCAAATTTGGTGCTAGCGGGATGACGTGTATCAGCTGGGAGAGTGGACTTCGGTGCGACGTTGTTTGGAGGAGTCCAAATCTGTTTTGGCGTAGAGACAGATATGGAGTGGTACTCAGATCTGAGTTGGTATCAGCTTTGAGCCTGTGTTGTCGGTGGCTACTGTTCATCAGATTTGGGAGACTTAAGTTGTATATATAGAGGACTTTGACTGTGGTCTCACCATTATCTTTCCCAACACTTAGAAGATATTTCTTCCCGTAAGCTTACTCTGTTGCGATACCCTAGTTACTGTTCATCGAACCTTATCTTCTTCGATTCCCGACGGTAGACGGTGTAGATTTGAGCAAGGTTGGTAGCGTTGGACTCCCCTTGCCAAGCCTGTTCTTTCTGTACCACTTTCGAAGGCTTGGGTTAAGCTGGAATAAGAACGCGAAGGAGCTATAGTGCGTCGTTTTTCGTACACTGGCAGATTTGGTTCCTCTGTTCAGGTAGTGCTTTGAGTAAGTACTATATTGTACGTTGTGCTTCGTTTAGAGCTAGTTATTGTGTTAGAAAGATAGAATAGAGCTAGGTTGAGCTGGTGGCTCCCAATTCGTGTTTCTGTGCTTAGATTCCATGAGCTGATTGTTGTTGTTTGACCAAGAAGGTGATAGATTTGAGTTACTCGGGACTTTTTTTGTGGTAATTACAGATCAAAAACTGAAGGTACGGATTTGAGCTTGTTTATAGCTTTGGGATTTGGCATGGATATATGTGTATGCTTGCTGGTATGGGTGTAATCTTAGATCTCAACTACTCAGTGCTCGGCACCCACATGTGACCTCTGAAACGAATGATCCCATCCTCAACTATATATAGACCTCGTCCTCAGGCCTCATCTTGCTGTCTCCACTGCTGTAACTGCTCATCAGAGGCCTGCCCATCTCTAATCCACTCTTGAAGAGTAGGCTGAACTGTGAGCGCTGCTAAACTCGATGCACAGTCTCCTGAATAAAACTCCAGTCCGAATCTCTGAATCTCAGCCTGTAGTGACCTCTCGACTGACAAACATGCCACTACTGTAGTCTTCCGACTCAAAGCGTATGCCACCACATTAACTTTACCCGGATGGTATCTAATGTCACAATCATAGTCCTTCACCAAATCTACCCATCTGCGCTGCCTCATGTTTAGCTCCTTCTGGGTGAAGAAGTACTTGAGGTTCTTATGGTCAGTGAAAATCTGACACTTCTCACTGTACAAATAGTGTCTCCAAATATTCAGTACGAACACTACTACTGCAAGCTCCAGATCGTGCGTCGGATAGTTCTGCTCATAACTCTTCAACTGCCTCGACGCATATGTGATAACCTTGTCACCCTGCATCAGCACTGCACCTAACCCCTCTCAGGGAAGCATCTGTATACACCACGAACTCCTCGTGATCCACTGGCATCGCTAAAACTGGCGCGGAACTGAGAGCCTCCTTCAGCTGATCGAAGCTCCTCTGACACTCAGGACTCAACAAATACTTCGCATTCTTCTTGGTCAGGGCTGTAAGGGCACTGAAATCGAAGAGAAGCTCTTGATAAACTTGCGGTGATATCAAGAAACAGCGAATCTCCGCTGCTTTCTTTGGAATTCCCTAGTTCTGAACTGCCTCCACCTTCGATTGGTCGACTGAAATCCCATCTCTAGAAACGATATGGCCCAGAAACGTCACATGCTCAAGCCAAAACTCGCACTTGCTGAACTTTGCATACAATCTGTGCTCTCTCAAAGTCTGCAAAGCCGTCCGCAAATGCTGTATGTGCTCCTCGAATAGACCAGGATGTCGTCGATGAAAACAATGATGAACTGGTCCAAGTACTGTCTAAAGACCCTATTCATCAAATCCATGAAAATCGCTGGGTCATTCGTCAGGCCAAACGGAATCACCAAGAACTCGTAGTGGCCGTAACGTGTCCAAAATGCAGTCTTGGACACGTCCTCATCTCTAACTCTCAACTGATGGTAGCCAGACCTCAAATAAATCTTCAAGAAAACCGAAGCTCCCTGCAGCTGATCAAATAAATCCTATATCCTCGGGAGTGGGTACTTATTTTTCACTATAACTCTGTTTAGCTCCGGTAGTCAATGCACAATCTCATGTTGTCATACTTCTTCTTGACAAACAGAACTGGTGCGTCCCATGGAGAATAGCTAGGGCGAATGAACCCCTTGTCGAGCAAATCCTGAATCTACTCCTTCAGCTCCTTCATCTCGGTAGGAGCCAAACGATACGGTGCCTTAGAGATAGGCACTGTACCTAGAATTAGCTCGATCGAAAACTCCACCTCTCGCTCCGGTGGAACTCCCACAATATCATCAGGGAATACATCTGCAAAATCCCTGACTACCTCCACATCAGACAGTGAAGGGCCTACTGATTATCCTGAAGCGATAACACTGGCCAAGAATGCCTGACAGCCAAGCTCAACTAGCTTCCTGGCCTATAGAAACGATATGAATCTGGGCTTCCGCGGTCTCCTCGCTACCTCAAAAATGAAGGTCTCCTGCCCCGACGGCCTGATAGACACTGCCCTCTGTTGGAAATCAGTCACTGCTCCATTCTCGGTCAACCAATCCATCCCTAGAATGAGGTCGAAGTCCGACATCGGTAATACGATCAAATCTGCTCTGACCGCATGATCCTGGAACATCATCGTCAATCCCTGCACGACGCTGGTCGTCGTCAAATCCTCTCCTGACGGAAATTTCACGGCGAGAGCTACTCCCAAGATCTCTGGAATGATACTCATCCTCTGCATAAATGCACTCGAGATGAATGAGTGAGTCGCCCCTGAGTCTAGCAAGGCAAGGGTTGTTACACCCAAAACACGGATCTCGCCTGAAATCAAAACGTCACATAGGCTCGTGTTTAAATTAATCTAGGTTCCCAAAACAGTATTGGTTCTTAAAACATTACTAGGTTCGCTGGTTCTACCCGTCTAAGTTCTCAAGGTAAGTCCTAGAAGATCTAATAGTTATACTTAGATTCAAACCAGCACTCGGAAAAATCCTTGGGTCCCTGCTTGAGGAACCTTTTAGCCACGTCCTCCTCGTGAGACTTCTCAGATCGCTCCAACTGTCTCTCCGACATCTTGGTGATCCCGACTAGCATGTCCACACTAGCCCTCTCATAAGGCGTCAACTGCGGAGGAGGAGGAGGTGAATCATCATCTTGCTGATCCTTGGAATGTCTGGGACGCATAATGGCACCCATAACCTTTCACGTAAATCTAAGCGCATGACTAGGCATCTAACTCTTAAACTCCTAAGGCAAAACTCATGCAGAAATAAGACATGCATCATGTGAAAATAAACATGAATCGTAAAACTATAAAACTCCACAGACTGGTAGAGCGACTTCCAAGATGCACGCAGCAGACTAGTACCCCACAAGAACCACCGCCCTGATACCAACTGAACGAACCGTACTCTAGAAATTTTTTTTTGAAATCATGTGCGAAATAAATAAACTAAAAAGTATGGCTCGTTTCCTTTAAAACATTTCTCAACATCCTTTAAAACATAAATAAATGAATATCTTAAAATATCAAATCATCAATGCTGTTTAAAACCAAAGTGCGTAAAATTAGCGGAAACTGAACATGTTAAATAAATACTGAAAAGTGTAACATAGCATAGATAAAACGTCAGAGTGGCCACGGGGTACAGCTACAGCGGGCGCTCAGAGGTCCTCATGCTAGTAGGGATATACTCATCAGCAGTCTCACCTACACCATTTAAACCTAGTGAGCCTAAAGGCCCAACATGCTCTATCTTTTAAAATAGCAAAATACATAATAATAAAACACATGCAAGCACATACGCGTAATAAATGGATGGTCGTAAAACATAGTTCGTAGCTCAGTCGTAGCGTAACATAATCATATAGCATACATAATAAGGCATGACGTAGCGTAACATAAAAACGTATGAGTCGTATCAGTGAAATGTGAGCGGGCGTATGATTGATCAATCGAAAGAACCAACGTACATGGTGGTGCGGTTTACCCGACCTTACCTCGGGATCCCACACACCTCTATGCTGCCACTTCACCATTTTGTGATCACATGGATCCATAGGCTCGTAATACACTAAAACAGGGGATCCTCGGGCCCGATATCCCGACTAGCTCCCATCATTAAACTTGCCAAAAATCACTTCAATCCCTCGGGTTTTCCTTTAAAACATGTCTTTAACATTTCATAAATTTTCATGATGCGCCCATTTCATAAAAACATGCAATTTAAAAGCTTAGTCCGTCAATATATATTTAATTCCTACCTTTGAAACGTCAACATACATAAGATACTACAAATATAATTAAATATATATTCACGAGCTTATACATTTTCTACTCCGATCAAGGACTGGTTCAGAAGCCTGGCCCACTACTTCTAAGTCCAAAGAAATCTTGACATAACTTAAAATTTAAACTTAGCCTTATACATAACTTGACTCAAAACTTTAACATTAGTCTTTAAAATTTCTAAAATACTCCATCCTTTACTAAAAATCAACTATTTAAAATTTGACTTAAAATAAAGGCCCATTGACCAATTTTGACTAAATAAAATCACAATGACCACAATTTTGACTTTAAAAGTTAAAATAAAGTATTAGGTCCAAATTAATTAAAATTTGACTAAAAATTTTGACTTTAAAAGATTTGACCAAATAATCTTAAAATTGGACCCTATACTTTAAAATTAAAATATCCGGTCCAGAATTAAAATAAGTTGGACCAAACTTAAAACATTTTGACTCAACACTCGACTAACCGATCTGGTCCGATTGAACCCAACAAACCGGTCCAAGTAGATCGGTCGGCCCATGCACACAAACCCTACACACACGCACAAGCCGTCGCCGTGCCCCTTGCGACCCTGCGACTTTCAGCCCTTCGACCACCTATCTCCGGCCACCCATGGTTGGAACCCCACCGGCTGGACCACCCCCAGGTCCAGTCGGTTCCCCTGGACTTAACCACGGCCCCAGCCATGAGCCATGCCTCACGCACGACGCAAGAGAAACGGGCAGCACGCACACGACGAGAGATGTCATGCGGCCGCACGTTCAGCCCGTTCCAGCCTTGTTCTAGCCATCCTATCCTCACCTATGGACCCCCATGAACCTCCTAGAATCACCATGAACCATCTCCAAGCCCCCTTGAAATGAACCAGACTCTAGAATTTATTTTTTAAAAAACATGTGCGGAAAACATAAACTTAAAGTATGGCTCGTTCCTTTCTAAAACATTGATAAATCATTTTCTCAAAAATACTTTTAAACATAAATAAAGAAATATTTAAAACATTAAAACATCGAACATAATAGAATCACTGAGTAAATACTGAATGTGAACATGCTTAAAACCCAATAACTAGAACTGTATCATGGCAGAACTGAAACATAAAGGCGGTCACGGGGTACTGCTGCAGTAGGCGCTCAGAGGTCTTCATCGCCAGTCGGAATATACTCATCGATAGGAGCATCACCTGCACCATTTAAACCTAGTGAGCCTAGAGGCTCAGCATGCTCTATCGTAATACATAACAAAGTAAATACTAATAAAATCGCATGCAAGCACATACTTGTAATTAAAAATAACCTTAAAGCGTGAATGCGTGCATGATCTTAAAACGTTTCATATCATAACATATCATATAACATATAAGTCATGGCATAACGTAACCTGAAAAACGTATGAGTCGTATCAGTGAATGTGAGCGGACATATGACTGATCAGTCGTAATAACCAACATACGTGGTGGTGTGGTTCACCACGATATCACACGAGGATCCCTATATGTCACACCTCCTATAAACTGTCACTTCACCCCAATATCACATGAAGATCCATAGGCCCTATAATCATACCTAAAAACAGGGGATCCCCGGGCCCGACTACCCGGCTAACTCCCATCATAAAACTTTGCCACATCACTTCAATCCCTCGAGTTTTAACTTAAAAAGAGACATGCCTGATCTTTTCATAAATCTCATGATATGTGAATTTCTTAAAAACCGTGCAATTTAAAAGCTTAGCCCGTTAACGTATAATTAATTTTTTCCTTTAAAACATTTACGTACATAGCATACTACATATATAATTAATTATACATTTACGTGCTTCTACATTTTCTACTTCGGTCAAGGATTGGTTCAGGAGCCCGGCCCATTACAACTGGACTAAACATCACTCTAAATTAAGTCGATGAAATGAATGTTCACCTCTTTTAAAAAATTTTGCCTAATTAAATTAAATTTTGATTTCTAAAAAAATCAAGGCTAAAAGATACTAATTAAAATCAATTTCGGTTTCTAGAAATTAATTAGGACTTATTAAAAATCGATTTTGACTTTTAAAATCAATTTAATCAATTTTGACCTCAAAAGCCGATTTTGACCAAAAGATCGATTTTGACCAAATTAAATCCAAAAATCGATTTTGACTCCAATAACATTCCAAAGGCCCTACTTTTGACAAAAAACTTAAAATTAAACATAACTTTAATTATTTAAAAGGTTTGACTCAATTTTGAACTTCTGACTATTTTCTTTAAAATTGGACCTTTGACATAATAATTAAAATAACAGGTCCCTGATTAAAATAACTTGGATCGATTTTAAAACATTTGACTCAAGACTCGAAGAACCGACCCCGTTCAAACCAAACCAACCGGTTCAATTGAACCGAACCCATCCAAACTCTAACCCTAAACCGGATCGCACACCACCATCGAGCGGCGCACGCGTGCAGTGGCCGTTCCTCGCGCTCGTCCTCCCTGCTCCGGCTACCATGGCCGGAGCCCCTCCGGCTGGACCACCCCCAGGTACATCCGGTCCTAACCTGACCGACCATGGCTCAAACCGTGGACTAACCAGGGATAACGGATCGAGGGAATTGGACGCACCAGCTATGCAATGCGATGCGCCACCCTCGACCTCTACGGCTTGATCTGGTTCACTTGACCACCTAGACACCTTCCTACCTTGATCTAGACTGCCATGAGTCCCCTAGGAACCTCTGGAACTGAGCCATCACCCCTGGAAATAGCCATGACCGAAGCCTCAAGAGAAGAAAGCAAAGCATGTCAAAATCGTGAAGCTTATGCATGAGATTTCGAACCAAGGACATTAGATCTACCCATATTGCATACAATTCACCCCATAATTTCTTAAAAACAGATTAATATAGTTTAAATAGTGAGAAAGAGGATTGATATCACATTCCTGGGTTGAAGAAGATGAAGATCTGCGAGGTACGGACGTTGCAGGCGCGAGATCGGGGCGCAACCGACTTTGGATCACCAAGATTCTTCAATGGCTGAATATTTTCGAAGTTTGTGTGCTAAGGGGAGTGGAGAGGATGGCTGGTGCATAAAATGGAGGCTAGGTTTTGTGTAAAGTGTGATTAAGAAATAATGAAAGTGCCTAATATGACCCCTATTAATTTAATTAAGAAAATACCAGCTTTCCCCTCTAATTAAATTAAAAAGGTGCTTAAAACTCATAGTTGGGCTTTAATGGTAACAAAATTTCGAAATCTAGGCCTCCTCATAATTTAAAATTCCCAAAACTCAATATACCAGCCCGTATAGGTGAAAAACGGGTTCCCCTCCAAAATAATTATAAAAATCCTAATTTTCAGAAATTGTTGCTTAAAATAAAATAAATTCATTCTTAAAATCCCATAACTTAAAATCTCAAAATCGTTTTCATTCCGGTCGACCCTAATCTCGTCAACGCGTCCGTAGCTCAAGCAGGCTGAAAATAACACATGCATGCCATGCAGCATAAAATCATAAATAAATCACATAAAATGGCATGTAATCATCTAAAAATATTTTTCCCCTAGTCATGCACTCATTTCTACGTATTCAGGAAATTATAGGCGTTACAACTCTCCCTCCTTATAGGAATTTTGTCCTCGAAATTGAGTACGTACCGAATAACTATAGGTAGCGCGTTCACATATCGGCCTCGGTCTCCCAGGTAGCCTCATCCTCCGAGTGATTCCGCCACCGGACCTTGACCATCGGAATACTCCGTGCTCTCAGCCTACGCTCCTCCCTAGCTAGAATCTGCACCGGTCTCTCCTCAAACGATAAATCTGGTGCCAACTGTAGCGGCTCAAAATCCAACACATGAGACGGGTTCAGAATGTACTTCCGCAGCATCGAGATATGGAAGACATTATGCACTGCCGACAGACTGGGTGGTAACGCTACTCGATAAGCCAGAGTACCAACCCTCTCCAGAATCTCGAATGGCCCAATAAACCTCGGGCTAAGCTTGCCTCTCTGGCCAAAGTGCATCACGTCCTTCATGGGCGATATCCTCACAAACACATGATCTCCCACAGCCAGCTCCAGATCTCGTCGTCTCTGATCAGCATAACTCTTCTGACAAATCTAGGCTGTCCTCATCCTATCCAGCATCCTCGTCACAACATCTGCTGTCTGCTGCACTAACTCCGGCCCAGTAAGAACTCTCTCGCCAACCTCGTCCCAGTGTACGGGAGATCTGCATCTCCTCCCGTACAGCGCCTCATACAGAGCCATCCCAATCAATGCCTGAAAGCTGTTGTTGTACGTGAACTCTACCAGGGGGCAATCTCGAGTCCCACGTACCCTGAAAATCAATGACGCAAGCTCTCAGCAAATCCTCCAAAATCTGGATGACCCTCTCTGACAGCCCATCTGTCTTCGGATGAAAAGCTTTACTGAACGGCAATCTCGTCCCCAAGGCGGCATGCAAAATCCTCTAGAACAACAATATCGTCCCTGTTCGACACTATCGAGACTGGTATGCCATGCAGTCTGACCACCTCTCGGATGTAAAGCTCTGCGTACTACGTCAGGGTGAAAGTAGTCTTCACCGGTAAGAAATGCACTGACTTGGTGAGTCTGTCCACAATCACCCATATAGCCGTGAATCCTCTGGGACTCCTGGGCAATCCAACCACAAAATCCATCGTGATATGCTCCCACTTCCACTCAGAAATGGGAAGTGGTTGCAACAACCCCGCCGGTCGCTGATGCTCTGCCTTGACCTGCTGACAGGTCAAGCACTCAGATACGAATCTCCCGATGTATTTCTTCATCCCTGGCCACCAATACAATGTCTGCAAATCTCTGTACATCTTCGTACTCCCTGGGTGGATGGAGTACGTCGATGCATGAGCCTCAGATAAGATCTCGGCTCTTAACTGACCAGTGCTCGGCACCCACATCCGGCCTCTGAAACGGACTATCCCATCCTCAACAGTGTACAGACCTCATCCTCTGTCCTCATCATGCTGCCTCCACTGCTGTAACTGCTCATCGGAAGCCTGCCCCTCTCAGATCCGCTCGCGAAGATTTGGCTGAATCGTGAGCGCTGCTAAACTCGGCGCACAGCCTCCTGAATAAAGCTCTTGAGCAAACCTCTCTATCTCAGTCTGTAGTGGCCCTAAACTGACAAACAAGCCACCACTGCAGTCTTCTGGCTCAAAGCGTCTGCCACTACATTAGCCTTACCCGGATGGTAGCTAATGTCACAGTCATAATCCTTCACCAACTCTAACCATCTGCGCTGCCTCATGTTCAGCTCCTTCTGGGTGAAGAAGTACTTGAGGCTCTTGTGGTCGGTAAATATCTGACACTTATCGCCGTACAAATAGTGTCTCCATATCTTCAGCGCAAACACCACATCTGCAAGCTCCAATTTGTGCGTCGGATAATTCTGCTAATAACTCTTCAGCAGCTTCGACGCATATGCAATAACCTTACCGCCCTGCATCAGAACTTCTCCCAAACCAATCAAAGACGCATTTGTGTAAACCACAAACTCCTCGTGGTCCACTGGCATGGCTAATATTGGTGCTGAAGTAAGGGCCTCCTTCAGCTGATCAAAGCTCCTCTGACACTCGGGACTCCACACATACTTCGCATTCTTCCGGGTCAAGGCTGTCAAGGGCACTGAAATAGAAGAGAAGCCCTTGATAAATTTGCGATAATAACCTGCCAAGCCCAAGAAACTATGAATCTCCACTGCATTCCTCGGAAACCCCCAGTTCTGCACTGCCTCCACCTTCGATGGGTCCACAGAAGTCCCATCTCTCGATACAATATGCCCTAAGAAAGCCACCTGCTCCAGCCAAAACTCGCACTTGCTGAACTTGGCTTACAATCTATGCTCCCTCAAAGTCTGCAGAGCCGTCTGCAATGCTGTCTGTGCTCATCCAAGCTCCTCGAATAGATCAGAATATCGTCGATGAACATAATGATGAACTGGTCCAGATACTGCCTGAATACCCTGTTCATCAGATCCATGAAAATTGCTGGGGCATTTGTCAGGCCAAACGGCATCACAAAAAACTCGTAGTGGCCGTAGCGTGTCCTAAAAGTAGTCTTGGACACATCCTACTCTCTAAATCTCAGCTGATGGTAGCCAGATCTCAGATCAATCTTCGAGAACACCGAAGCTCCCTGCAACTGATCGAACAAATCCTCAATCCTCGGGAGTGGATACTTATTCTTTACTGTGACTCTGTTCAGCTCCCGGTAGTCAATGAACAACCTCATGCTACCATCCTTCTTCTTCACAAACAACACTGGCGCGTCCCATGGAGAAAAGCTAGGGCGAATGAACCCTTTATCAAGCAACTCCTGAATCTTCTCCTTAAGCTCCTTCATCTCGGTAGGAGCTAATCGATAAGGTGCCTTAGAGATAGGCACTGTCCTTGGCATCATCTCAATAGAAAACTCCACCTCTCGCTCCGGTGGAACTCCCACTACATCATCAGGAAAGACGTCTGCATAATCTCTGACTACCTCCACATCAGATAGCTGAACCTACAGAAGCGGTAACGCTGGCCAAGAAGGCCTGACATCCATGCTCAACTAGTCTCCTGGCCTACAGAAAATATATGAACCTGGGCTTCCGCATAAGAAAACCTCCTGCCCTGGAGGTCTGATAGAAACTATCCTCTGCTGAAAATCAATCACGGCTCCAAACTCTGTCAGCCAATCCATTCCTAGGATGAGGTCGAATCCTGTCATTGGCAAAACGACCAAATCTGCTCTAACTGCATGATCATGAAACGTCATCGTCAGACCCTGCACGACGCTGGTCGTCGTCAACTCCTCTCCTGACCGAACCATCACGGAGAGAGCTACCCCCATGCTCTCCGGAATTATTCCCATCCTCTGTGTGATTGCACTCGAAATAAACGAATGGGTCACCCCTGAGTCTAGCAAAGCAAGTGTAGTGACCCCACGTACTCGAATCTCACCTGAAATAGAAACGTCACACATGTACGCATTTACGGCCATACTAAATCCCAAAATCAGTTTAGATACCTAAAACAGTTCTAGGTTCTCTAGTCTTATCCGTCGAAGTTCTCAAGACAAGTCCTAGAAGTCCTACACTTCCCACCTATGTTCACCTAGCAACTAAGGAAAAAAATTTCCTAGCGGTGCTCTATCTAACATGCAGTTCTAAAACACCAAGTTCGTGACGTGGAAAAACACAGAAACGACAGAAAATATAAACGGAATACCTGTGAGCAAAATCGTGTCCGGATATGCAGCCTCAGCCTGCATCACGAACACGTGAACAGTTGTCTGTCTCCTCTTAGGGCAGTCCCTAGAAACATGCCCTGGCTCCTTGCAGTGAAAACACCTGCCAGTCCCTATCATACAAGGTCCTGGATGCCGCTTACTTCACTCCTTGCAAACCGGAAACTCTACAGGTCTAGGGGCGTTGGCCCCTTGCTGCTGTGGCATCTTCTGACCCTGCTGTCTCTGCTGCTGCTGCCCCTGAGGACTTGGGCCCTTAGGAGGCCCTTGATATGGTCTCTTCGCTGGTGGCTGCGAATCTGGCGGAAACTCTACAGGTCTAGGGGCGTTGGCCCCTTGCTGCTGTGGCATCTTCTGACCCTGCTGTCTCTGCTGCTGCTGCCCCTGAGGACTTGGGCCCTTAGGAGGCCCTTGATATGGTCTCTTCGCTGGTGGCTGCGAATACTGGCCCCTGACGGGCTGCTGCATCTGTCTCTTCCTCTGATAGTCATGCCTCATATCCTTCCGGCCCCGCTCAGACCGGTAAGCCTTGTTCACTGCCGCCATATAAATCACCACGTCCGCAATGTTGACATAGTGGCGGATGTCAGGTTGCAGTCTGTCAGTAAACTACCTCAACTTCTCTCAACTGTAGCAATCGAGGGCACAAAGGTACACCATCGCTCAAACTGCCTCACATACTCAGCAACAGTCTTGTCTCCCTGGCGGAGACTCATAAACTCCCAAATCAGCTGGCTCTGGGCATCCACAGGAAATATTTCTCGAAAAATACTTTCTTGAACTCGCACCAAGACAGGCTCTCCAGAAACAGTCCAACCACTGCGCCTTTCCACCATAGAGCAGCGTCTCCCTTCAGCATGAAAATGGCACAACGGACCTTGTCACCGTCCGCTAGACCCATGTAGTCATAGATAGTCTCCATGGATCGGATCCACTCCTCAGCAACAAGTGTATCGGTGGTGCCAGTAAACTCCTTAGGTCCCTGCTTGCGGAACCTCTCTGCAACGTCCTCTTCATGCGACTTCCCAGGTCGCTCTGACTGACGCTCCAATATCCTGGTAATCCCAGCTAGCATGTCCACGCTAACTCGCTCGTACGGAGTCAACTGAGGTGGTGGGGGAGGAGGAGGTGTAGCATCATCCTGATGGGTCCTATCACGTCGGGGAGGCATTTTTCTGATACACCAAAACCTTATCACGTAAATCTAAGTGCATGACTAAGCGTCTATTTTTAAAACTCTGAGGCCAAAAATCATGCATAACTAAAACATGCATCATGCGATCATAAACTTAAATCAAAAAGTAAAACTCACAGACTGGTAGTGCGACTTCTGAACTCCACGTAGCAGGCAAGTATCCCACCAGAACCACCACTCCGATACCAACTGAAACGAACCAGACTCTAGAATTTTTTTTTAAAAACATGTGCGGAAAACATAAACTTAAAGTATGGCTCGTTCCTTTCTAAAACATTGATAAATCATTTTCTCAAAAATACTTTTAAACATAAATAAGAAATATTTAAAACATTAAAACATCCAACATAATAGAATCACTGAGTAAAATACTGAATGTGAACATGCTTAAAACCCAATAACTAGAACTGTATCATGGCAGAACTGAAACATAAAGGCGGTCACGGGGTACTGCTGCAGCAGGCGCTCAGAGGTCCTCACCGCCAGTCGAAATATACTCATCGACAGGATCATCACCTGCACCATTTAAACCTAGTGAGCCTAGAGGCTCAGCATGCTCTATCGTAATACATAACAAAGTACATACTAATAAAATCGCATGCAAGCACATACTTGTAATTAAAAATAACCTTAAAGCGTAAATGTGTGCATGATCTTAAAACATTTCATATCATAAACATATCATATAACATATAAGTCATGGCATAACGTAACCTGAAAAATGTATGAATCGTATCAGTGAATGTGAGCGGGCGTATGACTGATTAGTCGTAATAACCAACGTACGTGGCGGTGTGGTTCACCCCGATATCACACGAGGATCCCTATATGTCACACTTCCTATAAACTGCCACTTCACCCCGATATCACACAAGGATCCATAGGCCCTATAATCATACCTAAAAACAGGGGATCCCCGGGCCCGGCTACCCGACTAACTCCCACCATAAAACTTTGCCACATCACTTCAATCCCTCGGGTTTTAACTTAAAAAGAGACATGCCTGATCGTTTCATCAAATCTCATGATGCGTGAATTTCTTAAAAACCATGAAATTTAAAAGCTTAGCCCGTTAACGTATAATTAATTCTTTCCTTTAAAATATTTACGTACATAGCATACTACATATATAATTAATTATACATTTAGGGGCTTCTACATTTTTCTACTTCGGTCAAGGATTGGTTCAGGTGCCCGGTCCACTACAACTGGACTAAACATCACTCTAAATTAAGTCGTTGAAACGAATGTTCACCTCTTTTAAACATTTTTGCCTAATTAAATTAAATTTAGATTTCTAAAAAAATCAAGGCTAAAAGGGACTAATTAAAATCAATTTCGACTTCTAAAAATCAATTAGGACTTATTAAAAATCGATTTTGACTTTTAAAATCAATTAAAATCAATTTTGACCTCAAAAGCTAATTTTGACCAAAAGACCGATTTTGACCAATTAAATCCCAAAAATCGATTTTGACTCCAATAGCATTCCAAAGGCCCTAATTTTAACTAAAAACTTAAATAAAACATAAATTGAAAAGGTTTGACTCAATTTTGACCTTCTGACTATTTTCTTTAAAATTGGACATTTGACAAAATAATTAAAATAACAGGTCCCTGATTAAAATAACTTGGACCGATTTTAAAATATTTGACTCAAGACTCGAAGAATCAACCTCAGTCCAACCGAACCAACCGGTTCAATTGAACCGAACCCATCCAAACTCTAACCCTAAACCGGATCGCACACCACCATCGCGCGGCGCACGCAAGCAGTGGCCGTTCCTCGCGCTCGTCCTCCCTGATCCGGCCACCATGGCTGGAGCCCCTCCGGCTGGACCACCCCCAGGTCCAGCCGGTCCTAACCTGACCAACCATGGCTCAAACCGTGGACCAACCAGGGAGAACGGATCGAGGGAAGCGGACGCACCAGCTATGCAATGCGATGCGCCACCCTCGACCTCTACGGCTTGATCTGGTTTGCTCGACCACCTAGTCACCTTCCTACCTTGATCTAGACCGCCATGAGTCCCCTAGGATCCTCTGGAAACGAGCCATCACCCCTGGAAATAGCCATGACCGAATCCTCAAGAGAATAAAGCAAAGCATGTCAAAACCGTGAAGCTTATGCATGAGATTTCGAACCAAGGACATTAGATCTACACATATTGCATACAATTCACACCATAATTTCTTAAAAATAGATTAATACAGTTTAAATGGTGAGAAAGAGGATTGATATGACATGCCTGGGTTGAAGAAAATGTTGATCTGTGAGGTACGGACGTTGCAGCGCGAGATCGGGGCGCAACCGGCTTTGGATCACCAAGCTTCTTCAATGGCTGAATATTTTCGAAGGTTGTGTGCTAAGGGGAGTGTAGAGGACGGCTGGTGCATAAAATGGAGGCTAGGTTTTGTGTAAAGTGTGATTAAGAAATAATGAAAGTGCCTAATATGACCCCTATTAATTTAATTAAGACAATACCAGCTTGCCCCTCTAATTAAAATAAAAAGGTGCTTAAAACTCATAGTTGGGCTTTAATGGTTACAAAATTTCGAAATCTAGGCCTCCTCATAATTTAAAATTCCCAAAAACTCAATATACCAGCCCGTATAGGTGAAAAACGGGTTCCCCTCCAAAATAATTATAAAAATTCCAATTTTCAGAAATTGTTGCTTAAAATAAAATAAATTCATTCTTAAAAATCCCATAACTTAAAAATCTCAAAATCATTTTCATTCCGGTCGTCCCTAATCTCGTCCACGCGTCCATAGCTCAAGTAGGCTGAAAATAACACATGCATACCATGCTGCATAAAATCATAAATAAATCACATAAAATGATAGGTAATAATCTAAAAATATTTTCTCCCTAGTCATGCACTCATTTCTACATAGTCAGGAAATTCTAGGCGTTACACCCCTTGAACAGCCCTTGGCCGAAACATTACAGAACATGCAAGTATGCGTTAGAAATTCATGATGCGTACTTAAATGGTGAGAAAAAGGATAGATATTACATGTCTTTGTTGGAGAAAAAGAAGATCTGCGAGTTACCGACGTGTTGGACGCGAGATTGGGACAAGACCACCATGGATCACCAAAAGCTTGCAAAATTTCGAACTTGAGCGAGAGGGGAGTGGCTTGAGGCGGCTAGGAGAGTGGGGAGGAGTAGGGTTTTAGAAAATAGGGGGAATGAGGAGAATAATTGTGCCAAAAAGACCCCTACCAAAGGTTTAATTAAGAAAATTAAGAGTTTTTTCCATACTAACCCTGCTCCTAATTAAAATGTGTTTTAAAACATCCAAAGTAAGCCTCCAACTTAAATTTTCGTAATAATAATTTCTCATATTTTCAAAACATAGTAAAACTTATTAAAAGTCCGTATAGGCAAAAAACAGGTTCCCCTCAAAACTAATCATAAAAACCCCAATTTTTGGAAATTGTTGCTTAAAAATAATAAATTTGCTCTTAAAAATCTAAGGACTTAAAAATCTCAAATAATTTTCATCTCGGTCGTCCCTAGTCTCGTCCACGTGTTCGGAACTCAAACAGGCTAAAAACATAATGCATATCATGCAACATTAAAACCATAAATAAATCACATAAAATAGCATATAATTTTCTAAATAATTTTCTCCCTAGTCATGCAATCATTTTCACGTAATCAGGATATTCTAGGCGTTACATGAATAAATTCTAAAAATGCTAGAAAACATCTTAAAATATTCTTAAAACATCAAATAAAGTCATCCACGAACTTTGGCAGCCCCTAAGACTCGAAATCTCAATTTTCACAAAAATGACCCGACGAGGCTCATTTCGAGCGACAAAATAGTAAAAATAATTAAAAATCCAATTTTGAATCGAATCACTTCCTTTTTAGACCCAGGTAACCCTAACTCAATATAAAAGTCAATGGAACAAAATAAACTCAAAAAAAAATTCAAGACGTGACCAAACCGATGCTCGAAATGACACTGCTGGCACACAGACTGCAACCAGGACACGTGCTAGCCATAAAAATCATAACTAATTCATTACTTGAACAAATCGCTCCCTGTTGGACCTGTGTGACCCTAACTCAATGTGCTATCTCCTACAATCAACCTTGACCACACAGACTACATAGACCGACTTACCCAACCTCAACAACTCTACTATCACGCACAGATGACCTGCCAGGACACATGCCGATCATAAAATTCGTAACTAATTAATTCCCTGACCAATCACTCCTAGTTTGGATCCACGTGTCCGTAACCCGATGGACTAACTATTGGTACCACCCTTGGACCAAACCCCAGCCCTATGAATCGCCCATGACCGATGCTTCACAAGAAACAATTCAAATGCGGGTTAAAAATCGTGATGCATGCATGAATCGTAAACAATAAACATAGATTTAATGAATTCACATACAAATCATGCAATCACTATTTAAAAACAGTGTAATATGATTTAAATGTTGAGAAAAAGGGAGATAGAACATGCCTTGATCGGAGAATAATGAATAACTGCGAGTTACAGAAGTGGGGGACGCTAGATCGAGACAAACCACCTTGAAAACACAAAAAATTCTATGGAGCCTAGAGCACCTATGGGAGGAGGCGGCTATAGGGAGGGGAAGGAGGTAGGGTTTTCGAAAATTGGGGTAACGAGAAATTGAATTGTGTTCAAAATGGCCCTTCCTATGTTTTAATTAGGAAAATTAATGAAGTTTTCCAATCCTAACCCTCCACTAATTTAAAATGTTGAATAAACTCAAAATTAAACTTTTAAAAACTCCAAATTTTCGTATCATAAGCTCCCTCAATTTTTAAAATGCAATAAAGTTCATTAGAACAGCCTATATAGGTGAAAACGGGTTCCCCTCAACTAATAATCATAAAAACCTTATTTTTCGGAAATTGCTGCTTAAAATAATAACTTTGTTCTTAAAAAGTATGAGGGCTTAAAACATTCAAATAATTTTCATCTCGACCGTCCGTAGTCTCGTCTACGCGTCCGGAACTCAAATGGACTAAAAACATAACATTAAAACCATCATGTAAATAGCATATAATTTTTTAAAATAATTTTTCCCCTAGTCATGCACTCATTTCCACGTAATTAGGATTTCTGTGCGTTACAACTCTCCCCCTATAGGAATTTCGTCCCCGAAAATAGATTACGTACCGAAAAGCTCTGGGTAGCGCGTCCGCATATCGGCCTCGGTCTCCCAGGTACCCTCATCCTCCGAGTGATTCTACCACCGGACCTTGACCATCGAAATACTCCACGCTCTAAGTCTATGCTCCTCTTGAGCCAAGACCTGAACTGGTCACTCCTCAAAAGATAGATCTGTTGCTAACTGGAGTGGCTCAAAGTCTAACACATGCGATGGATTCGGGACGTACTTTCAAAGCATCGAAATATGAAACACGTTATGCACCGCTGACAGAGTGGGTGATAGTGCTACCCGATACGCCAACGTACCAACCCACTCCAAAATCTCAAATAGTCCAATAAATCTCGGACTGAGCTTGCCTCTCCGGAAAAAATGCATCACGCCCTTCATGGGCGATATCCTCACGAATACGTGATCCCCTATAGCCAACTCCAGATCTCGTCGTCTAAGATCGGCATAACTCTTCTGACGATTTTGGGATGTCCTCATCCGATCTCGTATCCTAGTCACAATGTCTGTTGTCTGCTGCACTAGCTCTGGCCCAGTCAAAACTCTCACTCCAATCTCGTCCCAGTGCACGGGAGACCTACACCTTCTCCCGTACAGAGCCTCATGGGGAGCCATCTCAATCGATGCCTGAAAGCTGTTATTGTACGTGAACTCTACCAAAGGCAATCTAGAATCCCACATACCCTGGAAGTCTATCACACACGCTCTCAGCAAATCCTACAGAATCTGGATGACTCTCTCCGACTGGCCATCCGTCTGTGGGTGAAAATCTGTACTTAATGACAACTTAGTCCCCAACGCTGCGTGCAAGATCGTCCAAAACACAGATGTAAACCTAATGTCCCGATCCGACACTATAGATACTGGTATACCATGCAGCCTGACTATCTCGCTGATGTAAAGCTCTGCGTACTGCGTCAAGGTGAAAGTGGTCTTCAAGAAATGTGCGGACTTGGTGAGTCTGCCCACAATCACCCATATCACTGTGTATCCTCTGGGACTCCTGGATAATCCGACCACAAAATCCATCGTGATATTCTCCCACTTCCACTCAGGAATAGGGTGTGGCTGTAATAACCCTGCCTGATAGGATCAATATGGATCGAAAACAGCTTTAAAAGTTCAGAAGGGGGGGGGGGGTTGAATGAACTCTTAGTATTTTAAATTTTCGAAACATTTAAAAGTAATTTTGCAAGTGCCTTGCTTAACTCAGATCTGAGTTACCAGATCCGAGGTAACTCAGTTCGAAATCTGATTTCTCGACTAACAATAAATGTACGCAAAAAAGTCGATCAACCAGTGAACAATATAAATGTAAATACGATGCTGTAAAGTAAAAGTTCAAGGTCAGAGTTTGTTTATGAAAGTTCGGATATCAAATCCTACGTCTCTCCTTCTTCATTTTTGGGAAGGTTCCACTAGAAGAGTTTGATGTACACAGCTTCTGTCTACACCCAGTCACCGAGCCTCGCTCAAGATGAACTCCTAGCAACTTCAACTAAAAGCAGATACAACTGCTGAATACAATCAATGTGATTTCCAAGACTGCTTCACACAGCAAGTCTTTTACAGACTCAAAGATATCTATTACAATGAAATACAATGCTATTGAGTACTGTCGATCTTCTGGTTCTTTTCTTAACAAGAACTGTTTACAAATGTAAACCAGAAGATAACTCGAAGGTTGAAACTATGAAGGCTAAACTTGAATGTTCTTTGAGTTGTAATACTGGACTTAAAATGTTCTTGCAATGAATAGTTCCAGTAAGTATATGAGAGATTTTTGATGACAAAGAGTGAACGTTGTAAAACACTGATAGCGTAGAGGAGCAAAAATCGTAGAGAGCTTCTTCATTTGAATTCTTCAGCCTTTTATACTCTTTGTCTTCAACGGTCATTAAATGTAGCCAGTAGAAATAAGCTCTTCGCATATCTTCATCGTATCATAGCATTTAATGCTCCATTAATGCCATGCAAAAGGTAAACTGTGCTCGTTAGGGCTAAATTGACTTATATGCCAAAGCGGGTAATCATCGTATCAAGCATTCTGCGCACTGTGCAATTTTACCCAAAATAGCTCTGATCTTGTCTCCTTAATTCCAGCCTTTTATACGATATAAACTTTGACCGTTGATTCTCTTTAAATAATTCTTTGATAACTTTTGAAGAATCGAAGCTCACACTTGAGTATGCTTGCAATTTTGTCAAATCTGAATGCTTAGAGAAATTGCAAAAGTACTGTTTTCAAATCTGAATTGTCCTCGAATCTGATATTCTTGAGCATTCTGTAAGCACTTCTGAAATACTGAGATCTGAAGTAACTTGAGTAGAATCTGTTTATATTCAAATCTGAATAATACCACTTGAGTCAATAACGAAATCTGTTACTAACGCCTCTGAATCAAGTCTGAATGAACTTTGCTCTAACAACAGATCTCTTACTGTAGCTTCTGAATCAAGTCTGAAAGACCTCAAGCTGAACACCTGTCTCGATATCTGAATTAACTGACCCGAATACTCAACTGATCCAAATATCCGAATCTGATTCGAAAGCATCAACCCGATAACAGAATTCTAAATCTCTGAATACTTAACTCTGCCCAGTTCTGAATACTTCCCGAAAAGTCAACGCAAATGTCAACGCTTAACTCAGAACTCCCGAATCTGAAATCTTCAATACACTTGTATGACGTCATGGAATCTGAAATCCTCAATACACTTGAGATCATTTCTTAGTCTTATTTTGTTATCACCAAAACTTATAAATTTTATCTTAACAATTTCTCCCTTTTTGGTGATGAAAAAACTTAGCAGCCTTTGACTTAAAGAGACAACAATAAATTGCTCCAAATTTGCTTATATATATATATATTCAATAAGAAGCACGATACAAAAGATTTGTACAAGAACTGAAAAACTAGAAACTCGTAACAATCCAAATTCAGATCTTATTCATTTAGCCAGTATCTCCAACTTTTCTACCTAGATCCACTGCTTCCTCTTTTTCTTGATGGCTCACTCTTGCTAACACTACCACCACCATCTCCAGGAGGAGGCTGACCTCGGTCATGGCTGCTACTCACTTCCCCCTTTTTGTCATCACGGTCCTTAGTGACAAAGGCTATGAGTTCAGCAAGATTAGTACCAAGGTAAGCTAATTGTCCCTGTGTTTACACACGGAACTCCAGTAGATCATTTCGAATAACAGCCAATTTGTCATCAAATTCCTTAGATAAATCAGCTTTGAGATCATTGACTTCCTTACGAAGATCTGCCAAATCAGTCGTTACAAAAGCATTTTGAGCACGAACTGCCTTTTTAAATTCATGCAATTCAATCGATAAGGCAGCTGTGTCAGTTTGAACTCCCTGCCGAATATTTTTAATAAGGCCTCAAAATGTTTGATCTTGTTCAATATGGGCCTCGGCAGCAGCTTTCTCGCAAGTATCGGTCTTTGAAAAGATAGAATTCTGGAGATCGCCAATTTTTCTTTGTGTTCGCAGCTGCTTGATAAAAATCTCAGAAATAGAAGTCCGAAGCTGTGCAAACTATTCATTGATATTCGTAGCAACAACAGCAGTAGAAGGTTCAAGAATATGTTCAACAGCAGTTTCAGTACCCTGAAGAATTTCATCTGTAAAGTGCATAGAGGAAGCAGAAGATGAACTCTGATGCGGAGAAGGCAAAGAGATATCTGAATTGCACGGAGAAAGAAGAACAGAATCTGTAGGAACTGATGTAATATCTACAACTCGTGTGATCTGTACATTGAAATATGGAAGAACTGAATCTATAATCTGTATACGGTAAGAAACATTATCTACAATTCTTCGTGGAATACTGCTATCTCCAAAAACTGATCCCACGGGCACCAAAGCTGTACATAAATTAAAACTGCCAACTGGTCGCAGACAACCAAACATAGAATAACGAATGATATCTGTGCAAACCTTGAACCAACCCCAAGTCTTAACAAGAGACGTGTGAGTCCATACCCTGTACTGGCCTAAAGAATAAACAAATAGGGGAGAGATCTCTAACATAAATACGATTAGGTAGTGACGGCCAATCGGAAGAAACAAACTTGGTGCACATACAAACCACACGATCATAGCCTTCCTCAACTACCCATGACCCTTCAATTTTCCGTAGGTTTCGGATCCAGCAAGTAGAGAAAATTGTCTTGTGGGTTCGCGGAATAAAGAAACCTCATTCAAGATTTGGTTCTTCAAACAACATTGAACTGACTGGCCTTGTCCACTTCAGCCCATGAGCTCTCATTGGCCTTAACAGGTATCTAACTTCCTGTTGGTGAGCTGCCGAAAGAAGGTCCAGAGTTCGCTGATCAATAGCAGTAGTAGGTAGACCAGATACAAGATTAGTGCGCCGTGCTTCCAAAAATTTGCGGAATAACACCTCTCTATACTTAGCAATGATGAGCAATCGCCGTTGAATGGCTGTCTCCAAAGAATCCGTTTCTGCTCAAGCTAACATCTTCTCTTATTTGGAGAGAATGTCCTCAACCGATCGCATAGTCTTCAAATTCCTCAGACTAAAAGAATGAAAGAATGAAGTCATCTCCATGATGACTTTCTCTCGCAGCAAAATGAGAAAATCAATGTCTCCACAAATCAATTGAAACTGTTCATGGGCCGGGTGCCCCTGCACGGTATCTGGCTCCGCTATATATTTCTTCCCTTTATCAGTTGCAGCAATCTTGGGAAGATTTGCCCTGTACCAATCACCATCTTCAACACCTCTAATCTCAATTTCACCACAGAACTTGATTTTAATGGGCTCTACTGAAGTGAGTGAAGGTAGCATCATACCTTCAGGAATTTGAGCCAGATGCTCTTTGATGGTCAGAGATTCATCGTCAGAAATTGGTGACACAAATGTCTCCAGAACCTTGCTCAAGGGTTCCAAATCCTCCTCTTCAGTTACAACATCCGAGCGCTCAGCAACCTCAACTATATGTCATCAGACTTTGTGACCACAGGTTCTGCCAAAACTGTTCCCATTTCTATTCCCTCAGCAACCTCTTGTTCTACAATATCTGCTTTCCCCATCACGACATCTGTTCCAGTCGCCTCTGCAGTCACATCTGATATCCCAGCATCAGTTTCCACACACATCTCCTCTGTTTCCATCTCAGCAGTCTCTGTAATAATCCGAGCAATAATCTGATCAACATCATCAGCAGTAGATGCCTCTTGCTCTTTTTCAATGATTTCTTTCACCGTTGGTTCCTTCTCAACATTGTCATCATAAGAACCCGTTTGAGTAGGAAGTTTCACAACTGAAATTGGTTCAACCATTTGGAGTGGTATGGCCTCTGTTGCTACTGATACGAGCTCAAGATTCTCTTTCGAGAGAGCTGCTTTCTTCTTCGTTGTTCTCTTCTTCTTTGTAACAGCAGGCTCATCTCCAGTAGAAGCTGATCGCTTCTTCGACACATTTTTCTCAACCACTTCCAGTGGTTCCTCATCAGCACCCTTTTTATCAGTCGGGGCAGATTTCTTTTGGGATACATACTTCCTCTTAACGATTGCGACTTTGGCCACTTCTGGCTCATCATTTTCTCCACGAGCATCAATTGTTTTATTCGTGGCTACGTAAGTGTTTACAGTCTTCTCAGAAATAATTTTCCTGGGAGGGAAGGTCTTCGCCTCTCCCAAAGTAACAGCGGGGTCGCCCTTCAGAAGAACACAAATTTGAGCCACAAAACCCTTGGCTCTTTTAATGGTTCATGGGTGACGACATCGAATGATCCAGCCTTTACAGTAATTGACTTGGCCAAAATGTCATTCAACAACAGGAACTCATACTTTAGTAGTATCTTCTTACACGAATACGGAACAGGCTAACCAAACCTAGCAAACACAGTCCTTGCCTGCGTTACCAAATGATTCGGTACTTCGGATAAATCGGTGAGACCATCAGTGGGCAAATTGAAAACACCTGAAAACCTGCTTTCATAAATTGCGACATACTTCCCTGAAACAGCACAAGTAATATCACCATCTTGGACAATAGCTGTGTCAAAGAACTGCGCCAATTCCTGCTCATACAACACTGACGGACATCCCAGAAACCCTCGTAGCCCAGAAGCCTCTAGAGCTTAAAACATCTGTACCATCCCAGAATTGTCCTGAATCCCCAATACGGAATCAAAATTGATTTGCAGAGCGTTGGTGATGAATACGGAAGCAATTTCTGATAGTATAACGAATAAGAGAACGCCTGAGAGGAAAATAATCTACAAACAGAGAACACAAGAGAGCAAAAATGCACGAGAGCTTGAAAGTAATTTGTGCAAAGTGATATAACTGAGAAAAGAAACGATGTAATGTAAAACAGGAATGTGAAACGGTGAGAGAATGTGGATGTGACGTTTTGTATGATGACAACACGTGTCAATCATCCGTTGGCGCGATTATAATTTGAAAGGATTTTGACAATATTGTAAAAAGAATTTGAAAAGATTTTAAAATGATTTGAATTTTGACCGCGAGGGTGAAAAATTAATGAGATAACTAGCGCCAAATACTTAACACATCACAACCTTAAGATCTGTTTTATGTATCAGCAGGGGTATTATGAGATCTGATCATGGATAAGCATCAACTGTGTATACATGACATCTGAGTGTATCCATATCTCACATATTCAGCTGACTCAGCACTTATTAATTCAGATCTCTCGTTCCCCCTAAAGCTGAGACTTACCAAGTCTGAAATTTTACCAGATCTGAAATTCCACGTCATTCCCCCTGAACAGTAGACTCAGATATGATAAACACAGAAGCTGCTCAACCTGCAAATTGTTAGCGCAGAGACAATCAAGGCAGTTCTAAGAGACCCATCAGATTTCTAAAATAAGAAAAATTAGCGTCTGGTAGAGGCTTTGTGAAGATGTCAACTACTTGCTGGTCAGTCGACAAATACTCCAACCTGATGTCCTTTTTGAGTACATGATCTCTTATAAAATGATCCCTGATGTCGATGTTCTTTGTTCTAGAGTGCAGCACTGGATTTTGAGTAATCGTGATGGCACTGGTGTTGTCACAGAGAATAGGCGCTTCAGAAGCATCAATGCCATAGTCCTTTAGCTGGTGTTGAATCCATAAGATCTGAGCACAGCAGCTTCCAGCCGCTAAGTACTCTGCTTCATCTGTGGACGTTGCAATAGAAGTCTGCTTCTTACTAAACAAGGAAATCAAGCGATCTCCCAAAAATTGACAAGTACCACTGGTGCTTCTACGATCAACTCTACTTCCTGCGTAGTCTGCATCACTGTAACCAATTAGTTGAAAGCTGGAGTCTTTGGGATACCAAAGACCCACATTGGAAGTTCGCTTAAGATATTTCAGTATACGCTTTACAGCAATATAATGAGATTGCTTTGGCTCCGCTTGAAATCTAGCACACATACAGACAGCAAACATGATGTCTGGTCTACTAGCAGTTAAATAAAGCAGAGAGCCTATAATACCACGTATAGAGATACTTCAATGGCAGATCCAGCTTCTTCTTTGTCTAGCTTGATTGAGGAGCTCATTGGGGTCGCTGCTGCTGAACAGTTATCCATGCCGAATTTCTTCAGCAGTTCTTTCATATACTTTGCTTGATTAATGAAGATTCCATTGTCAAGCTGTCTCACTTGAAGTCCTAGAAAGAATGTCATCTCTCCCATCATGCTCATATCAAATTTTTCCTGCATCAACTAAGAAATTTCTGGCACAATTTGGGGTTAGTTGACCCAAATATAATATCATCAACATAAATTTGCACTAACAGGACATGATCAGATTTCACAAATTTGAATAGCGTCTTATCAACTGTGCCTATAGTGAAATCATGCTCGATAAGGAATTAAGACAGTGTATCATACCAATCTGGGTGCTTGCTTCAACCCATATAGAGCTTTATCCAATTTGTAAACGTGATTTGGATATGTATGATCAACGAAGCCAGGAGGTTGTGCAACATACACTTCCTCTGTTAAGATGCCATTAAGAAATGCACTCTTAACATCCATTTGAAAACCTTAAAATATTTAAATGCAGCATAAGCAAGAAACATGCGGATGGCTTCTAATCGGGCTACAGGAGAAAAAGTTTCATCAAAGTCTATTCCTTCCATTTGCCTAAAGCCCTGAGCAACTAGTCTAGCTTTGTTTCGTATTACTACTCCATCTTCATTCAGTTTGTTCCTAAAGACCCATCTAGTTCCTATCACTGAATGATTAGAAGGTCTAGGCACAAGTTGCCAAACATTCGCTTAAACTGATTTAGTTCTTCTTGCATTGCATCTACCCAGCTTGGGTATGGTAAGGCTTCATCTAATTGTTTTGGTTCTATATGTGAGATGAATACTGAATCAAAATGATCATGCAATAGCTGGCTTCGTGTGCGAACAGGAGAATTAATGTTACCTATGACCTGCTTGGGAGGATGATTTCTATTCCACCGAAGATCAGATCCGATTGGATTTGCTCCTGTTCTGCTTGGATGTCTGGCTGGATGATCACATCTGGGTTGTTTGATGTCAATTGATAAGATCATTGTTCCAGATTTGAACCAGATGTCATTTGAGATGTGCTCGCATCTTGTGCATCAGATGTTGATTGATGTACTATGGGATCTGTTTGTGCAACATCTTGAGAATTGGTCGCTTGAGTTTTATCAGCTGGCACGCTTGAAGAGTCCTGGTCTTGCGTTGGGTCAACGTTAGTCAAATCAGGGTTACCTGTCAGATCTGTTTGAGCGTTTTTTTGAAGTGTTTCTAGCTCTGGTTGTAACTCTGCTGAATATCTTTGTTGTGGCATGTCATCATCTGAGTCATCAAGACTGGATGATTCTAGTCGTGTGCATAAATAATTGAAGCTCACAGCTGAGTTGGATCTAAATCTTGTCTCATCAAAAACAACGTGTGCTGATTCTTCAACAGTCAGACTTCGATTGTTGAAAACTCGATAAGCTTTGCTCACCGCTGAATAACCTAGGAAGATACCTGCATCAGATTTTGCATCAAAAGCTGTTAGTGCTTTTTACCATTATTATGAATGAAACTTCTGCACCCAAACACCCTGAAATAAGAAATGTCAGGTTTCTTGCCACTCCAGATCTCATAAGGTCATATCTTTCAACTTATTAATCATTGATCTTTTTTGAGTGTAGCAAGTTGTATTAACTGCTTCTGCACAAAATTTTTGAGAAATTCCGGAATAAGCAATCATAGATCTAGCAGCTTCTTTTAAAGTACGATTTCTCCTCTCAACTAGCCCGTTCTGTTGAGGAGTTCTAGCTGCAGAAAGCTCATGCTTTATCCCTATGTCATCCAGATAAGAAGATAATTTTTGATTTAAAAACTCGGTACCACGATCACTTCTTATCCTGTTGACTGTACAAGATCTTGTTAGAGTAGATGCCCAACTAGCCAACTTGTGGCGTGTGGGTTCTTATTGACTCTTTGTATAACGATCTTTATTTATGAAATTCGTATTCTTTTATGGCATTATTTATTTTCATTATTTAATAATGTTAATAATTGTGTTGGATAAAGACCTAGAATGCACCATAGTATATGTTAGATGTGATAGTGGATATGATGGCTATCATGAAACACATCTAATAGTCACTGTGTATTCTAAACTCGTTCCTAGTCGATTGGGCCGTCAAAATGAGGATAAGGCCGCCCGAGCTTGAGACTAGCATCTGCGATGTGAAGTACCACGTTTCATTGGTAGGGAACATTTTGATGTTCTGAGCATGCAGATGGATAGTGACCTGGTGATCTATCGAACTACCCTCGTTCGGACTTTCCAAGTGGTTACCATTTGTCGAGTGGATAAGTCCGAGGTCTTGGTTGTACAGATTATTCCTCACTACTCGAAACGTCATTGAGACTCTACATGATAGGTGCCTCACTTTGACCCGTTTACCGACTTAGTTGGGGTCATCAGGTGGCGGGATTGGGTGAGGTCCCGATGCATGTAGGAGTCGATGCTTCGTTTGTCGAGGATTCACCGCTCGCCTTTGTGCGTGGATATCCTATGCTATCTGAGGAGATAATAGTGTGAGAAATCTCTGGCCAGAGTACTAGATGTGTTTTAGGTAAATGGGTTTACCTAGTAACACACGTGATATCATTATTTGATCTCCGAGATGTATGCATGGTTATTGGATCTCTAGCGACTCTCGATTTACCAATGCTCGTTGATCATGATCGGGATATATGTGTTGAAAGGACCGTACTGTACGCTAACCATGACCGACTGGTTCTTGCAGGCACTATCAGTGATACCTAGGGGATCATGGGGCGATGTTTCTAGGCGCTTTACCATGATCCGATGGGTCAGTCCGAAATTGTGATTTCGGAGTCGCAATTGTTGTGGGTCCACGGCTAGCTGTATCCCTGAACCATTAAGGGTCACGCAAGTACTGGTTTCACGATTCCCGCATGGAAACTGAGCTCAATTTGTTGAGCATAGGAGGAGGAAGGATGGAAGTGCGACTTCCTAAAAGTCAACAGGGGTCAAAGTGCAATTTCCTAAAGTTTGGGCTAGTTTGACTATCCCTGAAACTTGGAGGGGCGAAACTGCAATTTTGGACTAGGTGGTCTGAAAAATTGTTTTCGCATCATAATACTCAATTTTGTAAACTTTGTAGATCGGTCTGATCTGATCGTCGATCGGGATATGATGGAGCCACGACGATGTACTTGAACCGAATGTTCATATGGACCTAGGCCCGCCCCAGGCCCATTGGGCCGGTCCAAGCCCATCACATGTCTATTAATACTTGACCTAGGGCTACATTGTCTACACAACAACTCTCACAAAACCCTAGACTATAGCCGCTGCCCCCCCTCTCCTCTTCCTCCCTCTCGGCCGCCGCCCCTCATGCGCCGCCCGTCTTGCGCCGTCGTCGCCGTGTGCCGCCGCTTGTCGTGGTTGGACTTGTTCCGACCACCCCGACGAGGAGATTTGTCCGTGAAAGATTCGTCACGTTTTCTAGTGCAGACTGACGAAGGAGTCGTGATTCCAGTCGTGGACCGGATTAGGAGAACGACAACCGCAAACCGTTGAAGTGCCAATTTCCTCGTGAAATTGGTCGGAGCCAGGCGCCTAGACGCCAGCAAGGTACCAAATCAAACATCCTATGTATGTTTATTTGTTTTTATTGTTATGTATTGACCGTTCCCAGTGCAAAATTTTGAAATCTTCCGCTGTGACCCGGGAGGTGGATCCGGATCCACCGCTGTGCCAACAGTGGTATCAGAGCTTTGGCTCGGATCTGTCAATACATAAAATTGTACCTGTATTGCATCAGATCTAAATTTCAAATTTTAAACTTAAAAAAAAAAATTTTCTGCCCGGTGTCGCCGCGCGTAGCGTGTGGCGCCAGCGTGCGCCCAGCATGCGCACAGCATGCGGCAGGTGATGCGCGCCTGTCGCACACGCCCCTGCGCACGCTGGCCGGCGGGCGTTGCGCCCGTGGGCCGCGTGCGCATGGTGGTCCGCACACCTGCCGCCCCACCTGCGCGAGCTGTGCGCGCAGGTGGCCGCCTCCGTGCGCACGCGTTGCGCACAGGGGTGCGCGCAGCGTGCGGACGCTGTACGGTCGGTGGTGTGCCGTCGTGCGACTTCTTCCGGGTGGATTTTCGACGGCTGTTTTTGACTTCTAGGGTTGTTTCGGGCCTGTCCCGGACGGCCCGAGGGGTTTTCGGGCCAATATTTGATATTGGGCCATTTTGATCGGACCAAAATTAATTTTGGAATTTTTGAGATTTTGGACCTAAAATTGTTTTAAGCCCAATTTGATGAAATTAAAATTGACAAAATATGATTTTATTTATAAAATATGATTTTTTTTTAAAATATTATTTTGTTGGAAATTCTCAAATTTGATTTGATTATTTTATTTATGTCAATTAATTGAATTGATTGATGTTTGGGATGATCGAGAGAAATGCCCAATGTGTTAGGTGTATGCTAGGTTTTACAAATTTTGGTTGTAATATTGTTGATATCAATTTCAAAGTGGGCCTGGTTTATGTACCGTTCCTGTTAGAGTAGATGTCCAACTAGCCAACTTGTGGCGTGTGGGTTTATAGACTCTTGTATGAAACAATATTTATATATGATATTCGCATTTATTTATATGGCATTCTTTACTTTCATTGTGTTGTATGACAGATAGATAGTGACCTGGTGATCTATCGAACTACCCTCGTTCGGACTTTCCAAGTGGTTACCATTTGTCGAGTGGATAAGTCTGAGGTCTTGGTTGTACTGATTAGTCCTCACGACTCGAAACGTCATTGAGACTCTACATGATAGGCGTCTCACTTTGACTCGTTTGCCGACTCACTAGGGGTCATCATGCGGCGGGATTGGGTGAGACCCCGATGCATGTAGGAGTCGATGCATCGTTGTCGAGGATTCACCGCTCGCAGACATGCGTGGATATCCTATGCTATCTGAGGGGATAATAGTGTATAAATCTCTGGCCAGAGTACTAGAAGTGTTTTAGGTAAATGTGTTTACCTAGTTACACTCGCGATGTCACTATTCGATCTCCAAGATGTACGCATAGCTATCGTATCTTTAGCGACTCTCGATTTACCAATGGTCGTTGATCTGATCGGGATATATGGATTGAAAGGACCGTACTGTACGCTAACCACGACCAACTAGTTCTTGCAGGAACTATCAGTGATACCTAGGGGATCATGGGGCGATGTTGCTAGACGCTCTTACCATGATCCGTTGGGCAAGTCCGGAATTGTGATTCCGGAGCCACAATGGTTGTGGGCCCACGGCTAACTGTATCCCTGAACCATTGAGGGTCACACAAGTACTGGATTCGAGATTCCTGCACGGATACTGAGCTCAATGTGTTGGATTTTGGGGAGTGCGACTTCCTAAAAGTCAACAGAGGTCAAATCGTGATTTGCCGATGTTGAGGGGCAAAACGGTCATTTTGCACTGGGGTTCTGAAAAATGGTTTTTCAGATCATAGTATTCAGTTTTGGAAACTGAGTCGATCCGTCCGATCTGATCGGCGATCGGAGTTACGATGAAGTCTCGATGATGGAGATGGACTGAATGTTCATCCGTTGGACCCGGGCCCGTTGGGCCGGATCCAAATCCATCACCAAGTCTATTTAATATAGACTTAGACTAATTAACTCACAACACTTAACTCTCCTAACATTGACTAATATAGACATAGACTAATATTTAATGGGCCGTGCGTCGCGTTTGGCGCGACGTTGCGCGGCTGCCGCACGCAAAATTCGTGGTGGCGGCACCGCCGGCGGCCGCCGCTCCGGTGAAGCTCCGGCGATGTCGTGACGGCTGATATCTTCTAGGGTTTAGTTCGGGCCTGTCCCGGGCAGCCCGTGAAGTTTCCGGGCCAGAATACGATATCGGGCCCGTTTTGATCGATTTTGAAATTTTGAGATTTTTGGGCCTAAAATTGTTTTAAGCCCAATATGATATAATTAAAATTAGCAAAATGTGATTTTAATTATAAAATATGATTTTATAATGAAATATGATTTTGTTGATTAAAATTTGATTTTATCGACAAAATACGATTTTATTATAAAATGCGATTTTATGATTAAAATATGATTTTGCGATAAATAATTAGATTATTTAATTTATGCATGTTAATTAGATTATCTGCATTATTGGGATGATAGAGAGCCGTGCCCAATTTGTTAGGTGTATGCGATAGGTTTTTGTGATTTGGTTTGTAAATATTTTGATTATCATTTAAGTGGGCCTGTTTGTGGCCCGTTCCCACCCCTTGATAAATGTATCCCTTGTATGTCATGGTAAATTTAAATGTAAAATTACTAGATTTAGTGGGAGGACATCCGAAGACGGTGGACAATGACGATCAAGATATTGAAGACCGAAGATCTGTAAAACCGGAAGCTTTGTAATAGGATTGCATTGCATATTGCATTACCCCTAGGATTGGACCCAGGTCCGTGACTGACAACCACGGACCGCATAGCTCTCGCGATCGATCATCCCAATGTTTTTTTATATATGTTGATATATATAGTTTAGTTGAATCCGCATGTTGCATGTTTTAAATTTGATTTAAAATAAATGCATGAGACCAAAGTTTTTCAAAAATAAAATCCCTCGTTTTAAATACGATTTAAAACTAATATCAAGATAAATATTTATTCGATAAACTAAAGGGTATTTAAAATTGTTTAAATTTTCCTACCTTCCATCAACAATGGGTGTACGTCGATGCTACCCGTATACATGGCCCGGCTCATATTATTGAGGGGGTCATGTATGCCGAAAAGCTGTCCACGCCATTGACAACTGTTGTGAGTCGATGGGAACTCCCTTTAACGTTGGCTCATATTATTGCGGACGTTAAGGGGACCGTCCTTCACGACTCGACATTGATGGGTAATTTTGACACGTGATAGTAAACGGCATCATATTATTGGGCCCTTACTGGACGTGAGGTGAATACATGGAGGTTGCACCGGCTGCAATCGGAAACTACCTTTTGGGGGTCATGGATGGCTGATATTATTCGGGTCCATGATCACTTGATTGGGCTCCGTGTACCTACTAAAGAAACCTGTTTTCTCGATTTCATTATAGGATGGTGAAATCGATAAAATAGTGGGAGGGTAATTCATAAAACTTAACGACCATGTTTTATGTCTTAGAGATTATTTTATATATAGTTAGTGATGCATGTCTGTTTTCCTTTTCAGTATTACTGCATTTAAAATGGTTTCGATGAAAAACCCGCTCGTTGCTATACTGGATAGCAACAGGTTCACCGGTCTGAACTACCAAGACTGGCTCCGCAACCTCAATCTTGTATTGGCTTCGGAGAAACTTCTTTATGCGATAGAGAAGAGTCCTCCGAAGGAAGCCCCTGCCGATATCAGCCCTGAGGAGCTGATAACGCTTAAACAATGGTGGGACGACGAGGTTAAATCTCGGTGCTATGTGATGGCATCGATGTCCAATGAAATGCAACGGCGTTTTGAGAAGACGAAGTATGCTGCTGACATACTTTTTCATCTCAAAGAGCTGTACGGGGAGAACTCTCGACATGAAAGGTTCACGGCTGTCAAGGAGCTGATGACGAGCCGCATGCGCGATGGGACTTTGGTCCGCGAGCATGGGGTTTGTATGATTGGGCTCGTTGAAAAGCTGTCGGGCCTTGATATCGCACTTCCACACGAGCTGTCGGTAGATGTACTTCTCCTCTCGCTACCCGCTGCATTTGACCCCTTTGTGGTCAACTTCAACATGAACAAGCTAGCAGCCACCCTTGAAGAGGTGGTTAACATGCTTGTAGTGTTTGAAGGGACCATAAAGAAGGACAAACCCGTCCTCCTCATGGGCTCTTCTTCCTCTGCGAAGAAGGGGCCCAGACGCAAGAGCAAGAAGCGTTCTGCTCCTGCAAAGGAGGAAAAGTCCTCCAAGAAGCCAAAGGCAAAGGCTTCCAAACCAAACAAGTCTGAGGATGTTTGCCATCACTGCCACAAGGCTGGGCATTGGAGGAGGAACTGCAAGGAGTACCTCGAGCAGTTGCGAACTGCGAAAGGTATGTTCTATATTGAAATAAATATGTCTCTTAATTCGACTTCTTGGGTACTTGATACCGGATGTGGATCTCATATCTGCAATGATTTGCAGGTGATGACAAGAAGCCGACGTCTTAGAGAGGGTGAGACCCACTTGAGGCTTGGCAATGGAGCAAGAGTTGCTGCAGTAGCTATAGGAGATGTTTATTTATTTCTGTCTTCTGATTTTAAGTTGTTATTGAGAAACGTTTTTTTGTTCCCGAATTAATAAAGAACATTTATTTCTGTTCCTATGCTTGATAGTGATGGATATTCTTGTATGTTTGCTAATTCGATTTGCAATATTTACAAGAATGAATGTTTAATTGTCTTGTCTTAAGGGAAAGATGACTAAGCAACCCTTCAAGGGCAAGGGTGAGAATGCTCAAGGCCTATTGGATTTGATCCATACTGATGTGTGCGGGCCGTTTAGTATTGGTACTAAATATGGTCACACATACTTCATCACATTTATCGATGATTACTCTAGGTATGGGTACTTGTACTTGATGAAGTACAAGTCTGAATCTTTTGAAAGGTTCAAAGAATTCAAGGCTGAAGTAGAAAATCAATTAGGCAAAAGTATTAAAGCACTTCGATCTGATCGAGGTGGTGAATACTTAAGTACTGAATTTCAAGACTATCTGAAAGAGAATGAGATTCTCGCACAGTGGACCCCTCCGGCCACACCACAGCTCAATGGTGTAGCGGAGCGTCGTAATCGGACCTTGTTGGACATGGTTCGATCTATGATGAGCTTCACTGAACTTCCTACCTTGTTTTGGGGCTATGCGCTCGAAACGGCGGTTATGTTGTTGAACAATGTCCACACCAAGGCAGTGGACAAGACTCCATATGAGATATGGATGGGAAAACCACCCAAGTACTCATACATGAGGATTTGGGGATGTCCTGCTTAACTCAAGAAGACAGTGGGAGATAAGCTGGATACGAGATCCATCTTATGCTACTTCATTGGGTATCCAAAGAATTCCATTGGATACTACTTCTACTATCCCAGCAAAACAAAAGTGTTTGTTTCTAGGAATGCCACCTTTATGGAAAGGGAATTTCTACTTGATAGAAAGGGCAAAATAGTAGAACTCGAAGAGGTTCGAGATCCAATCGAAGTACCAGGTGAATCTCCTGCACCTCCAGAGCCAGTACCAGAAATGGTCGCACCTAGGAGATCAGAAAGGGTTCCTAGGGCTCCTGAGAGATATGGTTTTCTCATTGAAGATGATCAA
>KQ992549.1:19655-37268 GCA_001598015.1 Dorcoceras hygrometricum | reverse complement strand
AATTTTGGTTGTAATATTGTTGATATTATTTCTAAGTGGGCCTGGTTTATGGTCCGTTCCCACCACTTTTAAAATTGTATCCCAACGTGTCATGGATATTTAATTGTAAATATTAGATTTAGTGGGAGAACTTTTGAAGGTGGAGATGATGATCAACGATATTGAAGACCGAAGATTTTTAAAACTGGAAGCTAATGTAATAGGATTGCATTTGCATGCTGCATTTCACCTAGGACTGGACCTAGATCCGTGCTTGGCAACCACGGATCACATAGCTCTCACTTATCGATCATCCCAATTGTATATGCGATATATATATCTGTTGAATCCGCGTTTTTAAATTTGATTTAAAATTATTGAGACCAAATTTCAAAATTAAAATCCCTCATTTTGAATTTGATTTAAAATTTATATCAAGATTAAAAGTTCATTCGATAAACTAAGGGAATTTAGCATACTGCATTTCACCTAGGACTGGACCTAGATCCGTGCTTGGCAACCACGGATCACATAGCTCTCACTTATCGATCATCCCAATTGTATATGCGATATATATATCTGTTGAATCCGCGTTTTTAAATTTGATTTAAAATTATTGAGACCAAATTTCAAAATTAAAATCCCTCATTTTGAATTTGATTTAAAATTTATATCAAGATTAAAAGTTCATTCGATAAACTAAGGGAATTTAAATATTGTTTAAAATTTCCTACCTTCCATCAACAATGGGTGTACGCCGATGCTACCCGTATACATGGCCCGACTCATATTATTGAGGGGGTTATGTATGCTGGAAAGCTGTACACGCCATTGACACTTGCTGGGAGTCGGTTGGAACTCCCTTTAACGTTGGCTCATATTATTGGGGACGTTAAGGGGACCGTCCATCACAACTCAACATTGATGGGTCATCTTGACTTGTGATAGTAATCGGAGTCATATTATTGGGCCCTTACTGGACGTGAGGTAAATACATGGAGGTTGCACCTGTTGCAATTGGGCTCTACTTTTGAGGGTCATGGTTGGCTGATATTATTCGGGACCATGATTTCTTGACTGGACTCTGTGTACCCACTAAGGAAACTTGCTTTCTCGATTTCATTAGAGGGTGGTGAACTCGTTAAAATAGTGGGAGGGTAATTCATAAAACTAAATGACCTTGTTTTATGTCTTAGCATTTTTCATAAATAGTCTGTGGTGCATGTCTGTTTTTCTTTTCAGTATAAACTTCTTTTACAATGTCTTCAATCAAAAATCCACTAGCTGCTATACTGGATAGCAACAAGTTCACTGGTTTAAACTACCAAGATTGGCTTCAAAACCTCAAGATTTCTTAGCTTCGGAGAAACTTCTCTACACGCTAGAGAAGACTCCTCCAAAGGAAGCCCCTGCCGATGCCAGTCCTGAGGAACTGGCAAAGCTGGACAAATGGTGGGACGACGAGCTTAAGGCACGGTGCTATGTGATAGCATCGATGTCCAACGAAATGCAGCGGCGCTTTGAGAAGACGGAGTATGCTGCTGGCATACACCTTCATCTCAAGGAGAACTCTCGGACTGAGAGGTTCACTACTGTCAAGGAGCTCATGACAAGCTGCATGCGCGATGGGACTTCGGTCCACGAGCATGGGGTTCGTATGATTGGGCTCATTGAGAAGCTAGTGGGCCTTGATATCACGCTTCCACATGAGCTGTCTGTGGATCTGCTTATCCTCTCACTCCCTGCTACATTCGACCCCTTTGTGGTCAACTTTAACATGAACAAGCTGGAAGCCACACTTGAAGAGGGGGTGAACATGCTTGTCATGTTCGAGGGAACCATAAAGAAGGACAAGCCCGTCCTCCTTATGGGCTCTTCTTCCTCTGCGAAGAAGGGGCCCAAACGCAAGGGTAAGAAACGTTCTGCCCCTGCGAAGGAGGAAAAGCCCACCAAGAAGCCCAAGGCAAGGACTTCAAAGCCAAATAAATCTGAGGATGTTTGCCACCACTGCCACAAGCCTGGGCACTGGAGGAGGAACTGCAAGGAGTACCTCGAGCAGTTGCGAACTGCAAAAGGTATGTTCTATATTGAAATAAATATGTCTCTTAATTCAACTTCTTGGGTACTTGATACCGGATGTGGATATCATATCTGCAATGATTTGCAGGTGATGACAAGAAGTCGACGTCTTAGAGAGGGTGAGACCCACTTGAGGCTTGGCAATGGAGCAAGGGTTGCTGCAGTAGCTATAGGGGATATTTGTTTATTTCTGTCTTCAAATTTTAAGTTGTTGTTACGAGACGTTTTGTTTGTTCCTGAATTATTAAAACATTATTCTATTCCTATGCTTGATAGAGATGGATATTCTTGTATGTTTGCTAATTCGATTTGCAATATTTACAAGAATGAATGTTTAATTGGAATTGGGGAACGCGAAAACGATCTATACACCTTAAAGTTAAAAGACGTTCCAACTCGCGATGTCGAAACACACACAACAACGATTAAACGGATGAGGATTTGGGGATGTCCTGCTTACGTGAAGCAGACAGTGGGAGATAAGCTGGATAATAGATCCATCTTATGCTACTTCATTGGGTATCCAAAGAATTCTATTGGTTACTTCTTCTACTATCCCAATGAAACAAAAGTGTTTGTTTCTAGAAATGCCACCTTTATGGAAAGGGAGTTTCTACTTGATAGAAAAGGCAAGATAGTAGAACTCGAAGAAGTTCGAGAACCATCTGAAATACCAAGTGAATGTCCTGCACCTCAAGAGCCAATACCAGAAATGGTCGCACCTAGGAGATCTGAAAGGGTTCCTAGGGCTCCTGTTAGATATGGTTTCCTCCTTGAAGATGATCAAAGTGATCAAACTATTGGATGTGATCCAAGAACTTTCAAGGAGGCAATTTCCGATGCTGTTTCTAATTTGTGGCTTGAAGCAATGCAATCTGAGATTGACTCAATGCATTCAAACCAAGTTTGGACTCTTGTTAATCCTCCCGAAGGAATAGTTCCTATTGGGTGTAAATGGATATACAAGAGAAAACTTGGGCCTGATGGAAAGGTACTGACCTAGAAGGCACGACTGGTCGCGAAAGGTTACACTCAAAGGCAAGGTGTTGACTATGATGAAACCTTCTCACCAGTCGCAATGTTCAAGTCAATTAGAATCCTACTGGCCATAGCCGCATGGTATGACTATGAGATATGGCAAATGGATGTGAAAACTGCGTTCCTTAATGGAAACATTAAGAAAGAGATCTATATGACGCAGCCTGAGGGTTTCACATCTGTAGAAAGTGAGCATAAAGTATGCAAACTTCAGAGATCGATCTACGGTCTCAAACAAGCATCGAGAAGTTAAAACCTAAGATTCGATGAAACAATTAAGGAATTTGGCTTCATCAAGAATCCCGAGGAGCCATGTGTGTATAAGAAGGTAGTTAAAAATGTTGTGACATTCCTTGTACTTTATGTTGATGACATTCTACTCATTGGGAATGATGTAGGAATGTTGCAGTCAACTAAAGTGTGGTTGTCTAGTAGATTCTCGATGAAGGACATGGGTGAAGCATCCTACATTCTAGGAATACAGATCTATAGAGATAGATCAAAAAGGATGCTCGGACTCACCCAAGCCACCTACATCGATACCATACTTAATAGGTTCTCTATGGAAGAGTCCAAGAGAGGACACCTACCTATGTGCCCGGGGTCACTCTATCTAAGTCTATGTGTCCAAAGACTGATGAGGAGATAGAGAGTATGACACATGTGCCATATGCCTCGGCAATAGGTAGTATTATGTATGGCATGATCTCAACTAGACCGGATGTCGCATATGCTTTGAGTGTCATGAGCCGCTACCAAGCCAACCCTGGCCAAATGCATTGGAAGGCTGTGAAGGATATTCTTAAGTACTTACGAAGGACTAAGAATATGTTCATGGTCTATGGGGGTGGTGAACTGAAATTGGAAGGCTACACTGATTCTAGCCTCCAATGTGATGTGGATGATTCGAAGTCAACCTCTGGATTTGTATTCATGCTCAATGGTGGTGCTGTCTCTTGGAAGAGTTCCAAGCAAGACACCATCGCGTATTCAACCACTGAGGCTGAGTACATCGCAGCATCAGCTGCTGCTAAAGAGGCGGTTTGGATAAGGAATTTTGTCCAAGAGTTGGATGTAATCCCTGAAGGAGTTGGTCCAGTCCCGGTGTACTGTGACAACACGGGTGCCATTGCGCAAGCAAAGGAGCCTAAGTCTCACCAAAGATCCAAACATACACTGAGGAAATACCACATAATCCGGGATATTGTGGCTAGAGGTGACATAGCAGTCGAGAGAGTCGCCTCTGCAGACAACATTGCTGATCCACTTACGAAGCCCTTGCCAGGACCGTTGTTTGAAAAACATCACGAAACAATGGGACTGCATCTGATGAGTAGTTGGCTTTAGGGCAAGTGGCAGATTGTTAGAGTAGATGCCCAACTAGCCAACTTGTGGCGTGTGGGTTCTTATTGACTCTTTGTATAACGATCTTTATTTATGAAATTCGTATTCTTTTATGGCATTATTTATTTTCATTATTTAATAATGTTAACAATTGTGTTGGATAAAGACCTAGAATGCACCATAGTGTATGTTAGATGTGATAGTGGATATGATGGCTATCATGAAACACATCTAATAGTCACTGTGTATTATAAACTCGTTCCTAGTCGATTGGGCCGTCAAAATGAGGATAAGGCCGCCCGAGCTTGAGACTAGAATCTGTGATGTGAAGTACCACGTTTCATTGGTAGGGAACATTGTGATGTTCTGAGCATGCAGATGGATAGTGACCTGGTGATCTATCGAACTACCATCGTTCGACTTTCCAAGTGGTTACCATTTGTCGAGTGGATAAGTCTGAGGTCTTGGTTGTACAGATTAGCCCTCACTACTCGAAACGTCATTGAGACTCTACATGATAGGTGCCTCACTTTGACCCATTTATCGACTTAGTTGGGGTCATCAGGTGGCGGGATTGGGTGAGGTCCCAATGCATGTAGGAGTCGATGCTTCGTTGTCGAGGATTCACCGCTCACCTTTGTGCGTGGATATCCTATGCTATCTGAGGAGATAATAGTGTGATAAATCTCTGGCCAGAGTACTAGATGTGTTTTAGGTAAATGGGTTTACCTAGTAAGACACGCGATGTCACTATTTGATCTCCGAGATGTATGCATGGTTATTGGATCTCTAGCGACTCTCGATTTACCAATGGTCGTTGATCTGATCGGGATATATGTGTTGAAAGGACCGTACTGTACGCTAACCATGATCGACGGGTTCTTGCAGGCACTATCAGTGATACCTATGGGATCATGGGGCGATGTTGCTAGGCGCTTTACCATGATCCGATGGGTCAGTCCGAAATTGTGATTTCGGAGTCGCAATTGTTGTGGGCCCACGACTAGCTGTATCACTGAACCATTGAGGGTCACGCAAGTACTGGTTTCACGATTCCCGCATGAAAACTGAGCTCAATTTGTTGAGCATAGGAGGAGGAAGGATGGAAGTGCGACTTCCTAAAAGTCAACAGGGGTCAAAGTGCAATTTCCCTAAAGTTTGGGCTAGTTTGACTATCCCTGAAACTTGGAGGGGCTAAACTGCAATTTTGGACTAGGTGATCTGAAAAATTGTTTTCGCATCATAATACTCAGTTTTGTAAACTGTGTAGATCGGTCCGATCTGATCGTCGATCGGGATTATGATGGAGCCACGGCGATGTACTTGAACCGAATGTTCATATGGACCTAGGCCCGCCCCAGGCCCATTGGGCCGGTCCAAGCCCATCACATGTCTATTAATACTTGACCTAGGGCTACATTGTCTACACAACAACTCTCACAAAACCCTAGACTATAGCCGCTGCCCCCCCTCTCCTCTTCCTCCCTCTCGGCCGCCGCCCCTCATGCGCCGCCCGTCTTGCGCCGTCGTCGCCGTGTGCCGCCGCTTGTCGTGGTTGGACTTGTTCCGACCACCCCGACGAGGAGATTTGTCCGTGAAAGATTCGTCACGTTTTCTAGTGCAGACTGACGAAGGAGTCGTGATTCCAGTCGTGGACCGGATTAGGAGCACGACAACCGCAAACCGTTGAAGTGCCAATTTCCTCGTGAAATTGGTTGGAGCCAGGCGCCTAGACGCCAGCAAGGTACCAAATCAAACATCCTATGTATGTTTATTTGTTTTTATTGTTATGTATTGACCGTTCCCGGTGCAAAATTTTGAAATCTTCCGATGCGCCCCGGGAGCAGGATCCGGATCCGCCACTGCGCCAACAGATCTGTCATTTTGTATACGTTTTAAAAGCCGAATCAATTGGTCAGCGGTATCAGATTTGATTTTAAAAACATCACCCAATTAAATTTTGTAAAATCATCAACAACGACTAGGGTGTAGTTCGTTCCCCCTAAGCTAGTTACGGGAATATGACCAAAAAAATCCATATGTAAAAGCTCTAAGCTTCGGGAAGAACGTTTACGGTCTTTATTTTTAAAAGTAGAACGAATTTGTTTACCAAGCTGACATGCGGCACAGATCTTGTCTTTAGACGTTGAGAGACCAACAGTTGTATGCGAAGTTCTCCAAGTGCGAGTTCTGGTTGGATGACGTTGTATTCTTGTGACATGTGATTTCAGCCGAGGGGATTTCTATAGATCCTAGTAAGGTTGATGCCGTTCTGAACTGGGAGCGTCCCAGGAATGTTTCCGAGATTCACAGTTTCTTGGGTCTGGCTGGCTATTATCGTCGCTTTATTGAGGGATTCTTTAGTATAGCAAAGCCGATGACTCAATTGACTCAGAAGGACAAGCGTTTTGTTTGGACTGAGCAGTGCGAGAATGCCTTTCAACTGCTTAAAGAGAAACTGACTACTGCGCCTGTGTTGGCTCTACCGTCCGGAATAGGTGGATTCGTTGTTTGTTCTGACGCTTCGCTCAATGGATTGGGCTACGTTTTGATGCAGAATGGTGGAGTCATTGCGTATGCCTCGCGGCAGTTGAAACCGCACGAGACTCGTTATCCAGTCCATGATTTGGAGTTAGCAGCCGTGGTCTTTGCGTTGAATATCTGGCGTCACTATCTGTATGGCGAGCAGTTTGTGGTGTACTCGGACCACAAAACTTTGCAGTATTTATTTTCGCAGCCTGACTTGAACATGAGACAACGTAGGTGGATGGAGTTGCTAAAGGACTTTGATTGTGAGATTAAGTAGCAGCCTGGGAAGTCGAACGTAGTGGCCGATGCCTTGAGTAGGAAGGCTAGCGAGATTATTGCGTCGTTGAACATCTCTAAGGATTAAGAGCATCTTAACACTACGGGTTGGAGATTCTACCCGGCTGAGGATTGTGTAATGGTTTCTTCTTTCCAAGTGGAGCCACAGATTGTTTCTACTATTCGAGCAGCTCAAAGGACTGATCCGTCTATCCACGAGTTGAAGTTAAAGGTCAGGGCTGGAAAACTTGAGGATTATTCTGTCTCTTCTGATGGTTGTTTGCGTTTTCGGGGCAGGTTGGTTGTGCCCAATTTGATTAATTTGAAGGATGAGATCCTTGGGGAAGTGCACTGTAGCAGACATAGTGTTCATCCTGGTGCACGGAAGATGTACCATGCTTTGAAGTCGCACTTTTGGTGGGCTGGCCTGAAGAGCGACGTTGTTGGTTTCGTTGCCCATTGTTTGAATTGTCAGATGGTTAAGGCCGAAAGGATGGGACCTGGGGGTCTGTTGCAGAGTTTGGAAGTGCCCCAATGGAATTGGGAGCACATAGCGATGGACTTCGTGACGCATCTGCCTCGTACAAGCAGAGGATGCGATGCTATTTGGATGGTTATAGACCGACTGTCTAAGTCTGCACATTTTATTCCCTATGGGATGGTCTTCTCGTTGAAGAAGATGGCGAAACTGTACGTTGATTTTGTTGTTAGACTGCACGGTGTGCCCGTTTCGATCGTTTCTGACCGAGATCCGAGGTTTACTTCCAGGTTTTGGAAGAGTTTGCAAACAGCTTTGGGTACCAGATTGGCAATGAGCACCGCGTATCACCCCAGACAGATGGCCAATCTGTGCGCACTATCCAGACGTTGGAGGATATGTTGCGAGCTGTTGTGTTGGATTTCGGAGGTAGCTGGCAAGACGCGTTGTCTTTGGTTGAGTTTTTGTACAATAACAGATACCAAGTGACGATTGGTATGGCGCCGTTTGAGGCTTTGTATGGCAGAAAGTGCAGATCGCCAGTGTGTTGGAAAGAAGTGGGGGAGAAGCAGCTATCTGCCCCAGATTTTGTGCAACAAATGAAAGATCATGTGGATCTTATTAGACAACGGATGAAAGCTACCCAGGATCGCCAAGACAGCTATGAGAATAAGAGGCGTCGACCTCTAGAGTTTCAGGTTGGTGATCGTGTATTTCTCAAGGTTTCTCCATTTCGTAGTGTGATGCGCTTTGGACGCAAGGGAAAGTTAGCCCCTCGTTACGTTGGACCGTATGAGATTGTTGAGAGGATTGGCCCTTTAGCGTATCGACTGTTGTTGCCGCCAGAGTTTTCATCTCTACATGATGTCTTTCATGTTTCCATGTAGAGGAAATATGAGCCAGATCCGTCTCATGTGCTTAGGACTGACGAGGTTGAGCTAGATCAGACGTTGAGTTATCAAGAATATCCCTTGCATATCCTAGGCAGAAAAGAGAAAGAGTTGAGAACTAAGACCATTCCGTTGGTGATGGTACAATGGAGCAAGCATGGCAGGGAAGAAGCTACTTGGGAGCTGGAAGAAAAGATGCAGCGTGAGTGGCCGCATCTGTTTGAGTAGCTGTTGAGCTAAAATTCCAGTAGTTGGTAGCTTTTGGTTGTATTTCTTTCCTAGTTTTTGTAAATTGTTTGCTCAGTAATATTGAACTCTTGGCCATGTGTTAGGCGAGTTCCTGTTTTGTATTTTTGCTCCTGTGTTGTATTTTTCAGAATTGTTGTTCGATTTCAAGGACGAAATCCTTTTTAGTGGGGGAGAAATGTGAGACCTGAAAAGTTAATTAAGATTAATTGTTGAATTAATCGGTTTTTAGAGATTTCTGGTGGTTCAGATCTCTGTTTGGAAGTTTGGTTGGTATTTTCGGGTCTTTTCACATTTTAAGCAATTCTGGAAATTTTGATATTTTCGAGATTTCAAGTGAGAAATCTGGTCTTGAGAGGTCTGCTCGGTTTTGGTGAAAGCTGTACGAGTTTCTTGAGAAATCTGGTCGCTGGTGCCTTTGTTTTCGCGCAGCATGTTTTGTAGCGTAAGACAGGTAACGCCGTCGTTTTTGTGAGATCTGGTAGTCTCGTTTAGGAGAGATCTGGTTGGTATTTAGCGCTAGAATCTGAAGTAGAGATCTGCCCGCGTGTTTTTGTATTGAGGGCTTAACGATGTCGTTTGGATAAGTGGCTACGGCGTCATTTGGTGAACGCTGGAGGGAGAGATCTGTTGTAATGCCCGAAATCATTAAGAAGAGGATTAGTTTAATAATTCCGACATTTAAGAATTTGATGAAGCGTGATTATGAGCTCGGATTTCTTCTGGAAGTGTTGGGTGAGTAAGGAACTGGGTATTGTTGAGTTGCGCTAAGTGTGGAAACCAGACGAAGCGATTTGATAAAATCGTTCAGCAGCAGGTTTTGCGACTTGTTGAATTGTGAATTCAGTCGAAGCGCTAGTGTTGCTTGCAGCTGGAAGCAGACGCGCGAATACAAGGATCAACGGGGAAGCGACACGTGTTGGTTACTGTTACTCATGTGGGAACCAGCAGTAAGAGTTCTTTGTGTACCTGCTGGTTTATTGATATAACGACTGGTTTTGATGACGTAGGTGCGACGTTGTTGTTTCTGAGGTTCAACGCAAACCAGTCGAGAAGTTTGGAGTCCAGCTGAGAGAATAATGCGACATCGTTTTGACTTATGACTAGGAACCTCGATACGATGTCGTTTTGCATGAAGTAGCGACTAGGCGAGGAATTGGAAATCAGCTGATGGTTGTTGTATCTGCTGGTTACCCAGCTGAGGGAACAATGCGACACCGTTTTGATTATGAAACAGGAAATCTTGATACGATGCCGTTTCGAATAATGTTGCGAAATCAGTCGTTGGATTATGAGAGTGACCAGCTGCTGGTCTCTTTTTAATAGAGGTGATACCAGCTGATGACACGTTACGACGTCGTTGGAATTAATTGTAACGACATCGTTTTGAGTTTCGAATAGTTGCGACTGGATTCTTTTTGCGACTGATTGCTACTGCGGCTGGTTGTTGCTTATAACAAGCGAATGCTGATTATTTCGAACAGCAACTGAGAAAGATCAACACCAGTTGAGGAATCTATTTACCGTTATCCACTTTCGAAGCGGTGGGAGTATATCCTGTTTGAATACTCAGCATGACACATGGAACTCGAATTGAACACGTTGGAAATGCTGCAGAAACACAGAGATCGTTGTTTATAAATACGAGTGAATTTGAAATGATGAGAACATCTTGACTGCAGCTATCGACCTTTGATTTTGCGAGTATCTCAGGAAGTAAGGACCAGAGCGTAAGAACACTGACTGAAGCATTTTGAAAACAGAGGATCGAAGGTATAATTTGACAGAAGAGTCAGGGATTAGATTACTCGAGAATGATATTTCTTGAGTTGTCCCGCTGAAATCACATACATGTTTGATTACTGTTCTTGACTTAGAATTTGAATTGTGTATGTGTCGATCCATCACAGGTAGTGGATCTTTTATATTTGCATGAGATTGCATATTGAAGAGAATTGAATTGATTCTAATGCCCAGGACTGAGTTGGGCTGATTTTCGAAGCCGGAGATGGTTTCGATAGATGAATGTTCATGTCAAGATCGGATACGAATCTTGATGGCGCCGAACTGATATGGAATCAATTCTGAGATCGAAGAAGAGAATTAGAATCATTTCTTACTTTGCATTTGTTTTACAGTTGATAAACTGTTATGCATTTTATTGTGATTATTGTACCTGCTGATTATACTGAGATGCATTCTCACCGGAGTTTATCCGGCTGTTGTTTTGTTTTGTATGTGTGCATGACAACAGGAGGAAGGAACTAGTGGGGAGCAACTAAGGGTAGCAAGAGATAACTACTTAGACGCTGGATTAGCAGCAGGAAGAATAAATACCAGCTGATAGTTTATATATTTGGACAGTTGGTCTTAGGTTGCTCAAGTCTGGTTTAGTATATAAGAGTCAAGTGTGTACTAGTAAACTTAGCTTGTAACCGCCATGAACCATGAAGTATTTGTATAAATGAATAGTATTTACGCTACAAGCTGAACCCTTTATGCTTCTGCTGGATTGAATACGCTTCTGTTGATTGACAAAAATTTTTTTTTTTGTAACTTATATAGGAACCAGATTAGATTTATTAGTTTAAATTAATAAACCACTGATCGAGATTAGAGGATTAATTGTGAGCAGAGAGCCTCACATCTGTTTTGGGAAGTGTGTGTTCGATTGACCAGATTTCAGCGTCCAGCTCTTAGCGCTAGCTTTCATATGTCACCCGGGGCGCTGTGCGACGTCGTTTTAGCATGAGCGTTATTTCCAGCGTTGGTTTTAGCGTTCAGACTTCTTCGCGGTAGTGTTAGCATTTCCATATTTTAGCGTTGGCTTCCAGACTTCTCCATCATTGAGAAATAGCCTTCAGACTTCACTAGCGTTAACATTTCAGATTTCACCGTGGTTTTAGCGCAGGCGTTGTATGGCCGTGAGATCTGTTTCTGTCGGTGCATGTTTTTAACCAGATTTCTCGTGGGTATTTATATGTTAGAAGCGTGGTCTTCTATTACTTCATCAGATCCCATACTTAGCAAAATTTACCCGACCTTCGTTCTCTGTTTCTCAAACCCTCGGGTACTGTTCACCGTTGATTTTATCCGGCGATTCCCGTTGATTCCGGCCACCATTTTTCACGTTTGAGGTAGCGTTGGAATCCTCTCGAAGAGCTCTTTCTTCCTATACTGCTTTAGGAGGCTGTCGTTGGCTGGAGAAAAAGCACAAAGTTGCTGTTGTGTTCGTGTGTTGCGTAGTTCAGGTAGAACGCCGTTTTATTCGATGAGATCTTGGTTCTAGCCTTAGCTTAAGCTTCTTGTTAAGATGTTTTAGGAAGAGTAATTGCTGGTTTGAGTGTTTAACTCCCAGCCGCGTAATTTTGTGTATGGCCGTGAGTTTCTGTTAGCGTTTCCCTAAAACCTGCTTGTGCCTGTGTTTAGCAGGTGTTGGACTCAGATCTCTCGGGCCTGTATTTGTGGTAATCGTTGTGCAAATTAAGGTACGGATTTGAGCTTGTCATAGCTTGGAAATCAGCAGAGATAATATGTGAGATCTGGCTTGGATATGTGCAGTGATTGCTGTTTGTTGTTTCGTGTATGCTGCGCATTGTTGCTTCCTGTTGTTAATTGCATACACTCATTATCATTGTGCATTCAGATCTCTTTTATTGCCGTGCCTTGTACTGCCCGAATTGTATGTGTTAAGGTGCAGAATTGTGGGCGGAGTGGGTAGCTCCCACACCTCACGTGCTTTCTCCCTGCTGGTGTGATTGGCCACCATGAGCGGAATGAGTAGCTCTCACACCTTATGGGTTGAGTGATCGCAGGTTGAGTATGTATATGGGCGGAGTGAGTAGCTCTCACACCTCATATTATGGCACCTGATTTCGGTTGTTGAGCACCTGTCGGAATTCCTTGGCTCCCGGCGTTCGGTGGTAGACTTGATTGCGTGCATAGTATTTGCATTTTATCTTATGCTTTTCTTTAGCTGTTTCAGTTGCTCTCCGTACTGGGGTTTGACCCCATGTCCCTCTGGGGCTTGGTTGTTTTCCTTGTTTGTGTTGTTTTCAGGGAACCCAGGTTTGACAGCTGGTCGTGGTTTTAACCCAGCTGGTGGTGCCCCAGGAGGTGGTTAGCGTGTCCCAGTTGCGTATAGCATATCTATATGTATCAGTTGAGTTAGCCAGGGGATGCCCTGTGCTTCGTTGTTGTATCCAGTGGTTGGAGTCTGATACTTGTATTCGTATGCTATACTGATTGTGTTGTTTAGTGGTTTTTTTATAAACTAGGATATTTATTTTGAGTATCGCACTATTTTAAATTATATAGTTTTAAACCGTCAGGCCAAAGCAAAAAAATTTTACCCACTTTTTAGTAGCTTCCGCATGTGTTTGTATGTTTTATCTCTTATTTGAGCACGAGGCCTGATATTTTTGGTATCAGAGCTTAAGCTAGGATAAGCTCGATTTCTTTGATCAAACTTGAGTCTAGCCATAGTGTTGTGTGTTGCATGTGCTTGGCTATGTGACTGCGTGCTGCATATTTTTGTGTTATGTGCTATTTATGCTGTATCTGTTCTGTTTTGCTTGATCCTGTTGAGCGTTTTCGTAGATGCCACCTAGACGTCGTGGTAGAGGTAGGGGGAAGTTTGAGGAATCGGCAGGACAGAACGAGGATCGGCGTAGCGCTCCTAGTCGTACTAGTAGTAGGCATGATGAGGAGGAGGAAGTTGGTGACTTGCCTCCCCCGGTGGAGTGGATGGATGTTGTTATAGCACGGTTTCAGCGGATGAACCCTCCAGTATTTAATGGTGATGAGTCCAGTGAGGATTCAGACTCGTGGCTCCGGAACATTATTGGTCTTTTCGATCGGGTTCAGTATGAGGATGTTCTCCGGCTGAGTTTAGCGACCCTATTTCTCAGGAAGGCTGCAGAGCGCTGGTGGCGAGGCGCTTCGAGTACCTTGTTAGAGACCGGTGTTGGGATCTCTTGGAACAGTTTTTGCGAGACCTTCCGACAGGAATATGTGCCCGAGTCTTATGTGAACGCCCGGGAGCGGGAGTTCGATCATCTATAGTAGGGTTCGATGACTGTTCGGGAGTATGCTAGGAAATTTTATTCTCTGTTGGCGTACGTTCCCCATGTTTCTGGCCGGGAGAGGGCCAAGCGGACTAGATTTCTTGAGCGCTTGAACGAAGAGTTGTATCAGATGGTGTTGACCAGTAATCCCAAGACCTATGCTGAGGCGGTGGATAGTGCTATCGACATTGAGGAAGGTTTGCGTAGTCGTCGGGCTCGTAGACAGCAGGTAGCGCAGGGTGGTCGTTCTTCCATTCAGGGAGCACATTCTTCACAGTCCTCCCAGTCAGCTCATCAGCCGCAGCAGCAGCAACATCAGCAGCAGGTGGCTCAGCAGTCTGGCAGTCAGAGGTTTCGACCCCACGGCTAGCATTTTAAGAAGAAGTCGGGTTCTGGCTCTTTTGGTTCAGGTAGCTCGAGTAGCAGTGGTTCTCGGGCTGAGTTTTGTGGTTACTGTGGGGGCAGACATTCGTCGACCCAGTGTGTTGGTGTGCAACGTTCCTGCAACATTTGTGGTCAGTACGGGCATTTTTCTAGAGTGTGTCCGTCAGTGGGATCACAGCAGACCGCGGCCCCGCCTCAGGGTCGTGGAGGTCAGTCTAGGGGTCGTTCCCTCCAGTTTCAGCACTCCAGAGGAGGTGAGGCTCAGTTCAGGCCGTTCCTTCAGCCTGGTCCGTCGCGGTTCGGACAGCCATCTCAGCAGTTCTTTTCTGGACCTCAGCATGCTCAGGCCAACGCCATAACGAGGGAGCAGGCCGAGGAGACACCGAGTCGGGTGATCGTAGGTACTTGCCTTGTTTTTGATTTTCCTGCGTGTGTGTTGTTTGACACCGGTGCATCGCATTCGTATATTTCTAATTCGTTTGTTGTTGAGCATGGTCTGTGTACCATTTCGTTGCGCGATGCTGTTTCTGTTTCTACCCTTGGTGGTGTGAGCCTGTTCTCCCAGGAGGTTTTGTTGGATGGCGTGTTGCGGGTTTGGTGAGCATGTCCTATTAGCAAACTTTACTTGCCTTGTTTTTGATTTTCCTGCGTGTGTGTTGTTTGACACCGGTGCATCGCATTCGTATATTTCTAATTCGTTTGTTGTTGAGCATGGTCTGTGTACCATTTCGTTGCGCGATGCTGTTTCTGTTTCTACCCTTGGTGGTGTGAGCCTGTTCTCCCAGGAGGTTTTGTTGGATGGCGTGTTGCGGTTTGGTGAGCATGTCCTATTAGCAAACTTGATACGTTTGATGTTTTGGGATTTTGATTGCATATTTGGGATGGATGTGCTGTCCAACTATAGGGCATCTGTGGATTGTTTCCATGGGATTGTGCACTTTAGGCCTTTGTCTGGCGAGAAGTGGGACTTCTACGGCCAGGATTCTCGATCAAAGATCCCGTTGGTCTCAGCGATGGAGATGTTTAGCTTGTTGTCTTTGGGGAATGCTGGCTTTATGATCTACGCTTTGGATGTGTCTTCTTCTTCCCGCGTTCAGCTTAGTGATGTTCTCGTGGTGCGACATTTCCTGGATGTGTTTCCGGAGGAGATTCCTGGTTTTCCTCTGAGGTGGGAAATTGACTTCAGCATAGAGTTGGTGCCTGGCATAGCTCCGATTTCGTGTGCCCCGTATCGTCTGGAGCCTGCGGAGTTGAGAGAACTCAAGGTGCAGTTAGATGATTTGCTGGAGAAAGGTTTTATCCTACCTAGTATGTCACCGTGGGGAGCGCCCATTTTATTTGTAGAGAAGAAGGATGGCTCAATGCGGATGTGCATTTATTTTCGCCAGCTGAACAAAGCCACTGTCAAGAACAAGTACCACTTGCCAAGAATCGATGATCTGTTTGATCAGTTGCAAGGTTCTGTGGTGTATTCTAAGATTGATCTTCGTTCAGGGTACCATCAGCTGAGGGTGAGAGATCAAGATGTCGCGAAGACTGCTTTTCGTACGAGGTACGGGCATTATGAGTTTCTGGTGATGCCGTTTGGATTGACTAATGCCCCTGCAGTCTTTATAGATTTGATGAACCGAGTTTTCCGTGAGTTTATTGATCAGTTTGTGATCGTGTTCATCGACGACATCTTAGTCTATTCGAAGACTCCTTTGGAGCACAAGGAGCATCTTGGGTCTGGCAGGCTATTATCGTCGCTTTATTGAGGGATTCTCTAGTATAGCAAAGCCGATGACTCAATTGACTCAGAAGGACAAGCGTTTTGTTTGGACTGAGCAGTGCAAGAATGAATTTCAACTGCTTAAAGAGAAACTGACTACTGCGCCTGTGTTGGCTCTGCCGTTCGGAACAGGTGGATTCGTTGTTTGTTCTGACACTTCGCTCAATGGATTGGGCTGTGTTTTGATGCAGAATGGTGGAGTCATTGCGTATGCCTCACGTCAGTTGAAACCGCACGAGACTCGTTATCCAGTCCATGATTTTGAGTTAGCAGCCGTTGTCTTTGCGTTGAAGATCTGGAGTCACTATCTGTATGGCGAGCAGTTTGTGGTGTACTCGGACCACAAAAGTTTGCAGTATTTATTTTCGCAGCCTGACTTGAACATGAGACAACGTCGGTGGATGGAGTTGCTAAAGGACTTTGATTGTGAGATTAAGTACCAGCCTGGGAAGTCGAAAGTAGTGGCCGATGCCTTGAGCAGGAAGGCTAGCGAGATGCTTGTGTCGTTGTACATCTCTAAGGATCAAGAGCATCTTAACACTACGGGTTGGAGATTCTACCCGACTGAGGATTGCGTAATGGTTTCTTCTTTCCATGTGGAGCCACAGATTGTTTCTACTATTCGAGCAGCTCAAAGGAATGATCCGTCTATCCACGAGTTGAAGTTAAAGGTTAGGGCTGGCGAACTTGAGGATTATTCTGTCTCTTCTAATGGTTGTTTGCATTTTCGAGGCAGGTTGGTTGTGCCCAATTTGATTAATTTGAAGGAGGAGATCCTTCGGTAAGTGCACTGTAGCAGACATAGTGTTCATCCTGGTGCACGGAAGATGTACCATGCTTTGAAGTCGCACTTTTGGTGGGCTGGCCTGAAGAGCGACGTTGCTGGTTTCGTTGCCCGTTGTTTGAATTGTCAGATGGTTAAGGCCAAAAGGATGAGACCTGGGGGTCTGTTGCAGAGTTTGGAAGTGCCCCAATGGAATTGGGAGCACATAGCGATGGATTTCGTGACGCATCTGCCTCGTACCAGCAGAGGATGCGATGCTAGTTGGGTGGTTATAGACCGACTGTCGAAGTCTGCATATTTTATTCCCGATGGGATTGCCTTCTCGTTGAAGAAGATGGCGAAGCTGTACGTTGATTTTGTTGTTAGACTGCACGGTGTGCCCGTTTCGATCGTTTCTGAACGAGATCCGAGGTTTACTTCCAGGTTTTGGAAGAGTTTGCAAACAGCTTTTGTGAGACCTGGATTTGTAATTGAGATTTATCGTTGGAATGAATCAATAAATAGAGGTTCTGCTGGTTTAAGATCTCTATTTGAGTGTTTGAGTTGCATTTTCGGGTTCCATTTCGTGTGTTGAACAATTCTGGAGATTTTTTATTTTCGCATATTTGAGGTACCTGCTGGTTGACGTGTCAGCTGGTGTTGTGAGCTAGCAGCTGGTCGGTGGAAAAACCAGTCGAAGTGTGTTTTAGCACGAGATTCTTGAAACACCGTCGTTTGCGTGAAGTTTGGTTGCGCGTGTTGTGTTCAGC
>KQ992549.1:3605-14940 GCA_001598015.1 Dorcoceras hygrometricum | reverse complement strand
GAAGTTAACTACTGCGCCTGTGTTGGCTTTGCCGTCCGGTTCAGGTGGTTTTGTTGTTTGTTCCGACGCTTTGCTAAATGGATTGGGTTGTGTGTTGATGCAGATTGGTCGAGTCATTGCTTATGCCTTGCGGCAGTTGAAACCGCACGAGACTCGTTACCCAGTTCATGATTTGGAGTTAGCAGCGGTGGTCTTTGCGTTAAAGATTTGGCGTCACTACCTGTATGGCGAGCATTTGTGGTGTACTCCGACCACAAGAGTTTGCAGTATCTGTTTTCGCAGCCTGACTTGAACATGAGACAGCGTAGGTGGATGGAGTTGCTTAAGGATTTTGACTGTGAGATTAAATACCAGCCTGGGAAGTCGAACGTAGTGGCTGATGCGTTGAGCAGGAAGGCTAGTGAGATGCTTGCGTCGTTGTACATCTCTAAGGATCAAGAGCATCTTAACACTACGGGTTGGAGATTCTACCCGGCTGAGGATTGCATGATGGTTTCATCTTTTCAAGTGGAACCGCAGATTGTTTCTAGCATTCGAGCAGCTCATAGGACCGATCCGTCAATCCACGAGTTGAAGTTGAAAGTCAGGGCTGGCGAACTTGAGGACTATTCTGTCTCGTCCGATGGTTGTTTGTGTTTCCGGGGCAGGTTGGTTGTGCCCAATTTGATTGATTTGAGGGAAGAGATCCTTCGAGAAGCGCACTGTAGCAGACATAGTGTTCATCCTGGTGCACGGAAGATGTACCATGCTTTGAAGCCGCACTTTTGGTGGGCTGGCCTGAAGAGCGATGTTGCTGGTTTTATCGCTCGTCGTTTGAATTTCCAGATGGTAAATGCCGAAAGGATGAGACCTGGTGGTCTGTTGCAGAGTTTAGAGGTGCCCCAATGGAATTGGGAGCACATTGCGATGGATTTCGTAACGCATTTGCCTCGTTCAATCCGAGGATGCGATGCTGTTTGGGTAGTTGTAGACCGTTTGTCTAAGTCTGCACATTTCATTCCCTATGGGATGACCTTCTCGTTGAAGAAGATGGCGAAGCTGTACGTTGATTTTGTCGTTAGATTGCACGGTGTGCCTGTTTCAATCGTGTCTGACCGAGATCCTAGGTTTACTTCCAGGTTTTGGAAGAGTTTGCAGACATCTTTGGGCACTAGATTGGCTATGAGTACCGCGTATCATCCCCAGACAGATGGCCAATCTGAGCTAACTATCCAGACGTTAGAGGATATGTTGCGTGCTGTTGTGTTGGATTTCGGAGGTAGTTGGCAAGACGCGTTGTCTTTGGTTGAGTTTTCGTATAATAACAGCTACCAAGTAACGATTGGCATTGCGCCTTTTGAGGCTTTTGTATGGCCGTCAAGTGCAGATCGCCAGTGTGTTGGGAAGAAGTGGGGGAGAAGCAGCTATCTGCCCCTGACTTTGTGCAACAAATGAAAGATCATGTCGATCTTATTAGACAGCGGATGAAAGCTGCCCAGGATCGCCAAGCCAGTTATGCGAATAAGAGGCGTCGACCTCTTGAGTTTCAGGTTGGTGATCGTGTATTTCCTAAGGTTTTTCCATTTCGTAGTGTGATGTGCTTTGGACGCAAGGGAAAGTTAGCCCCTCGTTACGTTGGTCCGTATGAGATTGTCGAGAGGATTGGCCCTTTGGCGTATCGTTTGTTTTTGCCGTCCGAGTTATCTTCTTTTCATGACGTTTTTCACGTTTCCATGTTGAGGAAGTACGAGCCAGATCCGTCTCATGTGCTTGGAACTGACGAGGTAGAGCTAGATCAGTCGTTGAGCTATCAGGAATATCCTTTGCAGATCCTTGGCAGAAAAGAGAAACAGTTGAGGAATAAGACCATTCCGTTGGTGATGGTGCAGTGGAGCAAACATGGTAGGGAAGAAGCTACTTGGGAGCTGGAAGAAAAGATGAAGCGCGAGTGGCCGCATCTGTTTGAGTAGCTAGTAGTTTTTGCTAGTAGTTTTTGCTATTTTCCTTCCTTAGTTGTTGTGATTTGTTTGCTCAGTTATCTTGAACTCTTGGCCTTGTGTTGGGCGAGTTTCTACTTAGTTCTTGTTGTTGCTTCGAGTTTCAGTTGATGTGTTGTGCTTTCAGAATTGTTGTTTGATTTCGAGGACGAAATCCTTTTTAGTGGGGGAGAAATGTGAGACCTGGATTTGTAATTGAGATTTATCATTGGAATGAATCGATAAATAGAGGTTCTGCTGGTTTAAGATCTCTATTTGAGTGTTTGAGTTGCATTTTCGGGTTCCATTTCGTGTGTTGAACAATTCTGGAGATTTTGTATTTTCGCATATTTGAGGTACCTGCTGGTTGACGTGTCAGCTGGTGTTGTGAGCTAGCAGCTGGTCGGTGGCAAAACCAGTCAAAGCGTGTTTTAGCGCGAGATTCCTGAAACGTCGTCGTTTGCGTGAAGTTTGGTTGCGCGTGTTGTGTTCAACAGGTGCGTTAGTGTAGTTGCGTTGAGGGCAAAACGACTGCGTTTAGATTAGTTGGCGCGACGTCGTTTCGATGTTGCGTCTGGTACCAGCTGGTAGATCGCGTGTGTGTTCCTGCTGGTTGATCAGCAGATGTAGATGTCAACGCGGGTCAACTTTCCTGTAGCTCGAAGAAGAAACGTCGTCGTTTCGTTGTTGCTACTGGGAGTCCAGCTGCGAGTGAGTTTCGCCGTTATTGCTTTCTGCTGGTATTTCGCGAGATCTAGCGACTGGATGACGTCAGTGGAGTGACGTCGTTTGAGTTAGTTGCAACGCTGCGTTTTGAGGTTGAGACTGGAACCAGCAGAGAGAAGCGTTGCATTGTTTTGTTCTTGCGACTGGATACCCAGCTGCTGGTGTGATATCCTGTACGACGTCGTTTGAGTAAGTTGGCGCGACGCCGTTTTGAGAACCAGCCGTTAGTTATTTTAAAGATTGTTGGAGAAATCAGGTAAGTTGGTGCGACGCCGTTTTGAGAACCAGTCGTTGGTTTGTTTTGCGATGGTTTTAGCGATTGTTGGAGAATCAGCCGTTGGTTCTTGCGTCTGCTGGTTTGGGAATTTGTTAGTGTCGACTGGTTTTGTCGGTGGACAACTACTTGAAGTGATTCCAGTCGTTGCTAGTGCTATTTATAGGAAGACTTGGTCTTCGAATTGTGGTATCAATTCCATACTTAGCAAATATTTCCAGCCTTTCGTTCCTTATCCTTCGAACCCTTGAACACTGTTCAGCCGTGAGCTTTCCGGCGATTTCCCGTCGTTTTCGGTGGTTGTTTTGCTCGTGCGAGGTAGTGTTGGACTCCTCTCGAGAAGCTCTTCCTATTGGTACCAATTTTAGAAGCTGTAATTGGTTAGTCGAGGAACGCGAAGTTGCTGCCGTTCGAGTGTTGCGTCGATTTGGTAGAGCAACGTTCTGGTTTTCGGTGAGACCTTGTTCCTAGCCATAGTTTTTAAGCTTTCTATGTATTGTTGAGGTATATGGAGCAGCTGGTCGAGTGAGACTCCCAGCCGTGAGCTTGATTAGCAACCTGTTAGATTTACATTGTGTATGCCGTGTGTTTAACAGGCTTTTACCAGAGTCTTCGGGATTTCTCGCAGGGTTAGTTGTTGCTCAGTATAAGGTACGGATTTGAGGTTATATTACGGCGAGATTATGGCTTGGATGATTGTAGTTGCTGGTATGTGGAATGGCCGTGCCTGTTGGTTGTGTCCTGTTGAGGATTCTGTATGCTATTGTGTTATTGCTGTGTTGCATAGGTGTTTATGCTTGTATTCCAGCATGTTGCAAACACGCATGTTATTCCATTCCAGCTTTGGTAGTCTTTGTACCTTGTTGTATTGTTGTCGTTTCTTACCAGGATGTGAGGGCGAGCGGCAATACCGCACTCTCATCTCCCTGCTGGGATCGTAGCCACCATGCGCCGAGTGGTTAACTACCACAGTTCATGGGCGAGGCAACAGCAGGTTGAGTTGTTGTATGCATCTGGTAAGTGGGAGTAGTGTCATGGCGAGTGGCTCACTACCACACTGTGAACACACCCCGTGGCCACTGTATGTTGTTGGTAATTCTTGGAGCTATGTTTGAGTTCCTTAGCTCCCTTGTGGGTCGAGCTTTCCGTTGTTCTTCGGCGTCTCATGCATAGCACCTGCATTTTATTCCTTGTTGTTTATTTCTGTTTTATTATTGCTCTCCGTACTGAGGTTTGACCCCATGTCCCTCCGGGGCTTGGTTTGTTTCTTTGTTGCGTTGTTTTCAGGAAACCCAGGTTCTACAGCTGGTCGTGGTTTCAACCCAGCTGGTGGTGCCCCAGGAGGTGGCTAGTGTGTCCCAGTAGCATATAGCATATATATATATATGTATCAGTTAGCCAGGGGGATGCCCTGCGCTTTGTTGTTGTACCCGTAGGGGAGTATGATACATATTTGAATTATGTATGCTTTGTTGTTGATTGTTTTATGATTTGGGAAACTTATTTTAAGTATCGCTGTATTTTAAATTATATGTTTAAAACCGTCGGGCCTAAAAGCGAAAATTTTACCCACTTTTTGATAGCTTCCGCATGTGTTTATCTGTTGTGAGCACGAGGCCTGACAGCTTTGGGTACCAGATTGGAAATGAGCACCGCATATCACCCCCAGACAGATGGCCAATCTGAGCGCACTATCCAGACGTTGGAGGATATGTTTCGAGCTGTTGTGTTGGATTTCGGAGGTAGCTGGCAAGACGCGTTGTCTTTGGTTGAATTTTCGTACAATAACAGCTACCAAGTGACGATCGGTATGGCGCCGTTTGAGGCTTTGTATGGCAGAAAGTGCAGATCGCCAGTGTGTGGAAAGAAGTGGGGGAGAAGCAGCTATCTTCCCCAGATTTTGTGCAGCAAATAAAAGATCATGTGGATCTTTTTAGACAGCGGGTGAAAGCTGCCCAGGATCGCCAAGCCAGCTATGCGAATAAGAGGCATCAACCTCTAGAGTTTCAGGTTGGTGATCGTGTATTTCTCAAGGTTTCTCCATTTCGTAGTGTGATGCTCTTTGGACGCAAGGGAAAGTTAGCCCCTCGTTACGTTGGATCGTATGAGATTGTTGAGAGGATTGGCCCTTTAGCGTATCGGCTGTTGTTGCCGCCAGAGTTGTCATCTCTACATGATGTCTTTCATGTTTCCATGTTGAGGAAATATGAGCCAGATCCGTCTCATGTGCTTAAGACTGACGAGGTTGAGCTAGATCAGACGTTGATTTATCAAGAATATCCCTTGCATATCCTAGGCAGAAAAGAGAAACAGTTGAGAACTAAGACCATTCTGTTGGTGATGGTACAATGGAGCAAGCATGGAAGGGAAGAAGCTACTTGGGAGCTGGAAGAAAAGATGCAGCGTGAGTGGCCGCATCTGTTTGAGTAGCTGTTGAGCTAAAATTCCAGTAGTTGGTAGCTTTTGGTTGTATTTCTTTCCTAGTTGTTGTAAATTGTTTGCTCAGTAATCTTGAACTCTTGGCCATGTGTTAGGCGAGTTCCTGTTTTGTATTTTTGCTGCTGTGTTGTTTTTTTTCAGAATTGTTGTTCGATTTCGAGGACGAAATCCTTTTTAGTGGGGGAGAAATGTGAGACCTGAAAAGTTAATTAAGATTAATTGTTGAATTAATCGGTTTTTAGATATTTCTGGTGGTTCAGATCTCTGTTTGGAAGTTTGGTTGGTATTTTCGGGTCAGATTTCACATTTTAAGCAATTCTGGAAATTTTGATATTTTCGAGATTTCGAGTGAGAAATCTGGTCTTGAGAGGTCTACTCGGTTTTGGTGAAAGCTGTACGGGTTTCTTGAGAAATCTGGTCGCTGGTGCCTTTGTTTTATTGCAGCGTGTTTTGTAGCGTAAGACAGGAAACGCCGTCGTTTTTGTGAGATCTGGTAGTCTCGTTTAGGAGAGATCTGGTTGGTATTTAGCGCTAGAATCTGAAGTAGAGATCTGCCCGCGTGTTTTTGTATTGAGGGCTAAACGATGTCGTTTGGATAAGTGGCTACGGCGTCGTTTGGTAAACGCTGGAGGGAGAGATCTGTTTTGGGAAGTGTGTGTTCGATTGACCAGATTTCAGCGTCCAGCTCTTAGCGCTAGCATTCAGATGTCACCCGGGGCGCTGTGCGACGTTGTTTTAGCATGAGAGTTATTTCCATCGTTGGTTTTAGCGTTCAGACTTCTCCGTGGTAGTGTTAGCATTTCCAGCTTTTAGCAGTGGCTTCCAGACTTCTCCAGCGTTGAGCAATAGCCTTCAGACTTCACTAGCGTTAACATTTCAGATTTCAACGTGGTTTTAGCGTAGGCGTTGTATGGCTGTGAGATCTGTTTCTGTCGGTGCATGTTTTTAACCAGATTTCTCGCGGGTATTTATATGTTAGAAGCATGGTCTTCTATTACTTCATCAGATCCCATACTTAGCAAATTTACCTGACCTTCGTTCTCTGTTTCTCAAACCCTCGGGTACTGTTCACCGTTGATTTATCCGACGATTCCCGTTGATTCCGGCCACCATGTTTCACGTTTGAGGTAGCGTTGGAATCCTCTCGAAGAGCTCTTTCTTCCTATACTGCTTTAGGAGGCTGTCGTTGGCTGGAGCAAAAGCATGAAGTTGCTGTTGTGTCGTGTGTTGCATAGTTCAGGTAGAACTCCATTTTATTCGATGAGATCTTGGTTCTAGCCTTAGCTTAAGCTTCCTGTTAAGATGTTTTAGGAAGAGTAATTGCTGGTTTGAGTGTTTTACTCCCAGCCGCGTAATTTTTTGTATGGCCGTGAGTTTCTGTTAGCGTTTCCCTCAAACCTGCTTGTGCGTGTGTTTAGCAGGTGTTGGACTCAGATCTCTCGGGCCTGTATTTGTGGTAACCGTTGTGCAAATTAGGTACGTATTTGAGCTTGTCATAGCTTGGAAATCGGCAGAGATAATATGTGAGATCTGGCGTGGATATGTGCAGTGATTGCTGTTTGTTGTTTCGTGTATGCTGCGTATTGTTGCTACCTGCTATTAATTTCATACACTCATTATCATTGTGCATTCAGATCTCTTTTATTGCCTTGCCTTGTACTGCCCGAATTGTATGTGTTAAGGTGCAGAATTGTGGGCGGAGTGGGTAGCTCCCACACCTCACGTGCTTTCTCCTTGCTGGTGTGATTGGCCACCATGAGTGGAGTGAGTAGCTCTCACACCTTATGGGTTGGGTGACCGCAGGTTGAGTATGTATATGGGCGGAGTGAGTAGCTCTCACACCTCATATTATGGCACCTGATTTCGGTTGTTGAGAAGCTGGCGGAATTCTTTGGCTCCCGGCGTTCGGTGGTAGCCTTGATTGCGCGCATAGTATTTGCATTTTATCTTATGCTTTTCTTTAGCTGTTTCAGTTGCTCTCCGTACTGGGGTTTGACCCCATGTCCCTCTGGGGCTTGGTTGTTTTCCTTGTTTGTGTTGTTTTCAGGGAACCCAGGTTTGACAGCTGGTCGTGGTTTTAACCCAGCTGGTGGTGCCCCAGGAGGTGGTTAGCGTGTCCCAGTAGCATATCTATATGTATCAGTTGAGTTAGCCAGGGGTGCCCTGCGCTTCGTTGTTGTATCTAGTGGTTGGAGTCTGATACTTTTATTCGAATGCTATACTGATTGTGTTGTTTAGTGGTTTTTATAAACTGGGATATTTATTTTGAGTATCGCACTATTTTAAATTATATAGTTTTAAACCGTCAGGCCAAAGCAAAAATTTTACCCGCTTTTTAGTAGCTTCCGCATGTGTTTGTATGTTTTATCTCTGATTTGAGCATGAGGCCTTACATTTTTGGTATCAGAGCTTAAGCTGGGATAAGCTCAATTTCTTTGATCACACTTGAGTCTAGGCATAGTGTTGTGTGTTGCATGTGCTTGGCAGCTGGTGGCGCCCCAGGATGTGGTTAGCGTGTCCCAGTTGCGTATAGCATATCTATATGTATCAGTTCAGTTAGCCAGGGGATGCCCTGTGCTTCGTTGTTGTATATCCAGTGGTTGGAGTCTGATACTTGTATTCGTATGCTATACTGATTGTGTTGTTTAGTGGTTTTTATAAATTGGGATATTTATTTTGAGTATCGCACTATTTTAAATTATATAGTTTTAAACCGTCAGGCCAAAGCAAAAAAATTTTACCCGCTTTTTAGTAGCTTCCGCATGTGTTTGTATGTTTTATCTCTGATTTGAGCACGAGGCCTGACAAGTCACCTACGAGAGACCAGTTTTCATTTGAAGCTAACCAGCTTAGGAGAATTCCACGTATTGTGTCAGCTTTGAAATACCAAAGCTATTTAAGGAAGGGTGAAGTAGGATTTTTGGCTAGTTTATTGTCCCTAGCTGTTTGTAGTAAGCCAGAGCTGGCAGAGATGAAGGTGGTGAACGAGTTTCCAGAAGTTTTTCCAGAAGACATCTATGGACTGCCTCCAGACCGGGAGCTGGAGTTTGCAATTGACTTAGTGCCAGGAGCAGCACCTGTTTCTAGACCACCCAATCGACTTGCTCCTATAGAGATGAGGGAACTAAGAGAGCGAATCAAAGACCTGTTGGACAAGGGCTTCATACGACCTAGCACATTTCCATGGGGAGCCCCTGTGCTGTTTTTCAAGAAGAATGATGGGAGTTTGAGATTGTGCATAGATTATCGTGAGTTGAATAAGCTTACTATTAAGAATAAGTATCCTCTTCCTAGGATTGAGGATTTGTTTGACCAATTGAAGGGATCAGCAGTGTTTTCTAGGATCGACCTGTGATCTGGTTATCAACAGTTGAACATCAACCAAGCTGATAGTTATAAGACGGCATTTAGAACGCGCTATGGTCACTATGAGTTCTTAGTAATGCCTTTTGGATTAACCAATGCACCTTCAGCTTTTATGGATTTGATGAATAGAGTGTTCCAACCGTATTTGGATTAGTTTGTAATAGGTTTTATAGACGATATTTTAGTGTACTCTAAGAACAGAGCGGAGCACTCCAACCATCTTAGGACAGTGTTGCAAGTTTTTAAAAGCAAACAACTACATGGTAAGTTCAGTAAGTGTGAATTTTGGCTGGAAAAGGTAGCATTCTTAGGTCATTTCATCTCCAAGGATGGATTAGAGGTTGACCTAGCTGAGTTCGAAGCAGTCCGGGACTGGCTTGTGCCCAAAACCGTTACAGAGGTTAGAAGCTTTTTGGGTCTTGCTGGATACTATCGACGTTTTATTAAGGGTTTTTTTAAGATAGCTGTTACATTAACCTCCTCGACCAAGAAGCAAGTCAAGTATGAATGTACCCCTGATTGTCAGCTGAGTTTTTAGAAACTAAAGCAAGCTTTGATTGAAGCTCCTGTGCTGACCATGCCTTCGGGCCAAGGGAATTTTGTGATTTTTACAGATGTATCCAAGCTGTGTTTAGGTGCTGTGCTGATGCAAGATCGAAGAGTAATCGCGTATGCTTCCAGGAAGCTGAAGAACCATGAGAAGAATTACCTACTCATGACATGGAGCTTGCTGTTGTATTTTTTCTTTAAAGATCTGGATAAATTACCTGTATGTGGAGAAGTGCCAAATATTTACAGATCATAAGAGCCTTAAGTACTTTTTCTCCCAGAAGGAACTTACATGAGACAGTGGTGATGGTTGGAGCGGGTAAAAGATTGCGACTGTACCATCAGCTATCATCCAGGTAAAGCCAATGTGGTGGCTGATGCTTTAAGCAGGAAATCAATAGGATTGACACAGCTTACAACTCAGAGACCATTAGCATATGAGATTAAGGGTTTCGGGTTAGAGATGGTGCCCCGTCGTAGTACTGCAACCCTGGCTTTCCTCTCCATTCAATCATCATTGATAGATCAAATCAGAGAATTTCAGCTGAGATATTAGCAGTTGAGGAAGTGGAAGAAGCGAGACGAAGAGAAGGTGGTAATCTATACACTTTATAAGGTGGAGTGGTTAGATTTCAGGGTCGTATATGGGTTCCTCGATTTAGATACTTTGAGAGCTGATATAATGACCAAATCTCATACAGCCCCATACTCAGTTCATCAGGGAGTACAAAGATGTACAAAGATCTTCAAAAGTTGCATTGGTGGCCCGGTATGAAGCATGACATTTCAAGATTTATTTTAGAGTGCCTAACCTGCCAGCTGGTGAAGGAAGAGCATCAAAGACCAGCTGGAATGTTGAAAACCCTGCCCATACCAGAATGGAATTTGGAGAGCATTGCTATGGATTTCGTAGTTGGATTACCCAGAACTATCCATGGATACAATTTGGGTTATAGTATACCTTCTCACTAAATCAGCTCAATTCCTACCAGTGAAGACGACATATGATATGAGCAAATATGCTGAGCTGTATGTTAAGGAAATAGTGAGGCTGCACGTTATTCCAGTTTCAATCATATCCGATAGGGATCCAAAGTTTACATCAGCTTTTTCGAACAGTTTGCACAAAGCCATGGGCACTAAGCTGACTTTTAGCACGGATTTTTACCCTCAAATCGATGGTCAATCTGAAAAGGTGATTCAAGTACTGGAAGATCTACTTCGAGCTTGTATCATAGATTTTTCTGAGAGTTGGGATTTAAAGCTACCGTTAGTAGAATTTACATATAACAACAGCTTCAAGCTTCAATCCAGATGGCCCCTTACGAAGCTCTTTATGGGCGAAAGGGCAGGACACCCATTCACTAGGATGATGTAGGTGAGCGATCTGGTTTTGGTCCAGACATTGTAGAGCGAACATCTGAAGCAGTTAGGAAGGTACAGGATTGATTGAGAACACCTCAAAGCAAGCAGAAGAGCTATGCCGATAACAGAAACTGTGAGCTGAGTTTTGAAGCTGGAGAACATGTGTTCTTAGAAGTAGCTCCTATGAAAGAGGTGATGAGATTTGGGAAGAAGGATAAGCTGATGTTAGAGTAGATGCCCAACTAGCCAACTTGTGGCGTGTGGGTTTTATAGACTCTTGTACAAACAATCTTTATATATGATATTCGCATTTAATTATATGGCGTTCTTTACTTTCATTATGTGTGTAATGATTTAAAAATGCGTTGAGTAAAGACCTAGAATGCACTAAAGCGTATGTTAGATGTGATAGTGGGTATGACGGCTATCATGGAACACATCTAATAGTCGCTGTATATTCTGAACATGTTCCTAGTCGATTGGGCCGTCAAAATGAGGATAAGGCCGCCCGAGTTCGAGACTAGTATCTGCGATGCGAAGTACCATGTTTCATTGGTAGGGAACATTGTGATGTTCTGAGCATGCAGATAGATACTGACCTGGTGATCTATCGAACTACCCTCCTTCGGACTTTCCAAGTGGTTACCATTTGTCGAGTGGA
>KQ992548.1:115348-134872 GCA_001598015.1 Dorcoceras hygrometricum | reverse complement strand
TTTCCAAGTGGAACCGCAGATGTTCTGGCATTCGAGCAGCTAAGAGGACCGATCCGTCAATCCACGAGTTGAAGATGAAAGTCAGGGCTGGCGAACTTGAGGACTATTCTGTCTCGTCCGATGGTTGTTTGCGTTTCCGGGGCAGGTTGATTGTGCCCAATTTGATTGATTTGAAGGAAGAGATCCTTCGAGAAGCGCACTGTAGCAGACATAATGTTCATCCTGGTGCACGGAAGATGTACCATGCGTTGAAGCCGCACTTTTGGTGGGCTGGCCTGAAGGGCGATGTTGCTGGTTTTGTCGCTCTTTGTTTGAATTGTCAGATGGTAAAGGCCGAAAGGATGATACCTGGTGGTCTGTTGCAAAGTTTAGAGGTGCCCCAATGGAATTGGGAGCACATTGCGATGGATTTCGTAACGCATTTGCCTCGTTCCAGTCGAGGGTGCGATGCTGTTTGGGTAGTTGTAGACCGTTTGTCTAAGTCTGCACATTTCATTCCCTATGGGATGACCTTCTCGTTGAAGAAGATGGCGAAGCTGTACGTTGATTTTGTTGTTAGATTGCATGGTGTGCCTGTTTCAATCGTGTCTGACCGAGATCCGAGGTTTACTTCCAAATTTTGGAAGAGTTTGCAGACAGCTTTGGGCACTAGATTGGCTATGAGTACCGCGTATCATCCCCAGACAGATGGCCAATCTGAGCGAACTATCCAGACGTTAGAGGATATGTTGCGTACTGTTGTGTTGGATTTCGGAGGTAGTTGGCAAGACTGTGTATTTGCTGCGTTGCATATGTTTATATGCTGGCATTCCCGCATGTTGCATACACGCATGGTATTCCTTTCCAGTTTTGGTAGTCTTTGTACCATTGTTGCATTGTTATTGTTTTCTTACCAGGATGTGAGGGCGAGCGGCAATACCGCACTCTCATCTCCCTGCTGGGATCGTAGCCACCATGCCTGCTGGTTGTGTTCTGTTGAGAATTGTGTATGCTATTTGTGTATTTGCTGCGTTGCATATGTTTATATGCTGGCATTCCCGCATGTTGCATACACGCATGGTATTCCTTTCCAGTTTTGGTAGTCTTTGTACCATTGTTGCATTGTTATTGTTTTCTTACCAGGATGTGAGGGCGAGCGGCAATACCGCACTCTCATCTCCCTGCTGGGATCGTAGCCACCATGAGCCGAGTGGTTAACTACCACAGTTCATGGGCGAGGCAACAGTAGGTTGAGTTGTTTGATGCATCGGGTAAGTGGGTGTAGTATCATGGCGAGTGGCTCACTACCACACTGTGAACACACCCCGTGGCCATTGTAAGTTGTCGATGATTCTTGGAGCTATGTTTGAGTTCCTTAGCTCCCTTGTGGGTCGAGATTTCCATTGTTCCTTGGCGTCTCATGCATAGCACCTGCATTTTATTCCTTGCTGTTATTTCTGTTGTATTATTGCTCTCCGTACTGGGGTTTGACCCCATGTCCCTCCGGGGCTTGGTTTGTTTCTTTGTTGCGTTGTTTTCAGGGAACCCAGGTTCTATAGCTGGTCGTGGTTTCAACCCAGCTGGTGGTGCCCAGGAGGTGGCTAGTGTGTCCCAGTAGCATATAGCATATATATATATATTTGTATCAGTTAGCCAGGGGGATGCCCTGCGCTTTGTTGTTGTACCCGTAGGGGAATATGATACATGTTTGAATTATGTATGCTTTGTTGTTGAATGTTTTATGATTTGGGAAACTTAATTTAAGTATCGTTGTATTTTAAATTATATGTTTAAAACTGTCGGGCCTAAAAGCGAAAATTTTACCCACTTTTTGATAGCTTCCGCATGTGTTTTTCTGTTGTGAGCACGAGGCCTGACAATATGCCTCGGCAATAGGTAGTATTATGTATGGCATGATCTCGACTAGACCGGATGTCGCATATGCTCTGAGTGTCACGAGCCGCTACCAGGCCAACCCCGGCCAATTGCATTGGAAGGCCGTGAATGATATTCTTAAGTACTTGCGAAGGACTAAGAATATGTTCATGGTCTATGGGGGTGGTGAACTGAAACTGGAAGGCTACATTGATTCTAGCTTCCAGTGTGACGTGGATGATTCGAAATCAACCTCTGGATTTGTATTCATGCTCAATGGTGGTGCTGTCTCTTGGAAGAGTTCCAAGCATCGCGGATTCAACCACTGAGGCTGAGTACATTGCAGCATCAGCTGCTGCTAAGGAGGCCGTTTGGATAAGGAATTTCGTCCAAGAGTTGGGCGTCATTCCTAATGGAGTTGGTCAAGTCCCGATGTACTGCGACAACACGGGTGCCGTTGCGCAAGCAAAGGAGCCTAGGTCTCACCAAAGATCCAAACACATACTGAGGAAATACCACATAATCCAGGATATTGTGGTTCCGGCCAAATTTGGCGAGGAGAATCCGTCCATGAAGATCTCGTCAGGCCTTCTAGTGCAGGCTAACGAAGGAATCCCGTCTTTGGTCGTGGACCTGATTGACGATATCTACCGCCGCCTACCGTGAATTGCCGTTTTCTTTACGAAACCTGTCGGAGCCAGGCACGAGTTGCCAGCAAGGTAGCAACCTTAAACGCCCTATGAATGTCATAGCATGTTATTTTATCGTATTGATCATCTCCCGGCCATGATTTTTGTTCTTCCGCTGCCTCGCCGGGAGGCGTGATCCGGATCCACCGTTGGCACCCCAACAATTTTAAGGTGGAGAGCGATTAGCGAGTTCTGTCTTCACTCAGTTCGGCTTGTTTGCGCGCTATTGCTTTTGGCTGAAGTCAGTTAAAGATTTCATATGTGAATTTAGCGTCTGCCTGCGCGAGAGAAGCTCGCTACTGATGATTTGTTGGAAGGCCCATTCAGCAGTGCTAGTAGCGGTGAGTATCTCAAGATGCTTTTGAGCATTTGGTAGTTTTGTAGAGTTTCCTTGTTGGCTCCGAGTGCCAGTTAGCACGGGCAGTAAAAGCATGATTGTTGGATTGTCTATATCAGCCTATTTTGTCCTTGTATTAAGGCTTACTTTAGGAAACTGGCAAGAGGATTTGGTGGTGATCCATTAGCAAGATTGCCTAGTTTTCTGGCTTCTATAGTGGCTGGGAAGTACTCTAGGCTCTTGTTTCGAAGTAGGAAGAGTTTTCGATGTTTTTGGGTCTCGAGGGACTGCGAGTTTATCGTTTTTCCCTGATCAGATGCTTAATTTGAGAGATCATACCAAGGATTGGTATAGTTTTTGGTGTGGCATTTGTTGCCAAGAGAGGTTTGGTATAACCTTCTTTGGGATTTTGTACTGCGGGAAGTACAAATCTTGCTTAGCGATTAGAAGAAATGTGGAGAATTTAGTAGTTTTCTTCAGAGGTTGAGCAGTAGGTGGTTGACCAAAGAGATCTGGTTCCTTTGAGAACGGTGGGTAAGCGTGACCTGTAACTAGACTGTGCTTGTTATGTGTGGACTTTTGAACCTCTGCTTGTGAACCCTGTGTTTCTTGCGAAATTCTCCTTCTTAAATCTAGCTGGATTTGAGAATTAAGGGTAGGTCCGCTCTTAGATTCATCAGGTTGTTTGTATGTTTTGGGATAAATTGGATCTTTGGTGTGCGATTTGCGAGTACCGGCTGTGTTGTTATGGACACGTAGTGTGTTTTATGTGTTAAAGCCGAGGAAATTGAATATCAGATCCCTCTTTTGTGTTGAATACTGATGGAATGAGCGGGACTAGACCCTCAATTTGACTGTTTTGGCTAACAAGGAATTTTGGAAAGGATATTTGAGAGACCGAATCTGATATGAGTGGAGCGTATCCTCATCTATGTTGGAACATACTTTTATTATTGTGTTTTGTTTCCTTCAGATTCGAGTTTTGTTCCTACTCCATTGGTAAATTGGTTGTTCTTTGTGTCGATCCATTCTTGGCAGTGCACATTGAAACTTGGCATTTGATTATTAGTTGTTTTAGGCATGGCGGTTTATTTGCAATGAACTTCGTGTTATGTTGGATCTTTTGGAGATCACAGAAAGAATCGTCTCTGTTCTTAGTTTGGCAGTGCCAACATGAACTATCTTCTTTGCTCGGCGTGTTCTTGCAGAGGAAGTGAGCCAAAAACCTTCATATATGCTACAAGTGTTAAATCAGTTTTCTGTAGCTATCTGCTCGTGATTGTTTCTCAGCAATTTATTTCTGGTTGTTGTGTTTTCCCGTTATCTTGAATGCTCTGTTAGTAGCCTTTGGGGTTTTGCGCACTTGTGATCGTTTAGCATGTAGTTTAGCCTTCCAGTGTTGCTATGTTAAGGATGGTTTTGTTTAATTCCATAGTTGCTGTGTGATTTCGAGGGCGAAATCTTTTAAGGTGGAGAGGAATGTGAGACCCGAAATTTGTTAAATGAAAATTTGTTGGGAACTAATCGGTTTTTAGAGATTTCTGGTGGTTTAGATTTCTGTTTGTGAGTTTGGGTTGCATTTTCGGGTCAGATTTCATACTTAGAGCAATTTTGGAAATTTTGGAATTCTCGAGTTTGAATTTTGTGGAGAAATCTGTTGGCAGATTTGCTGAGGTCATATTTTCTGTTGCGCGTTGGCGTAGCAATTGCTGACGTAAGATTATCTGTTAGCGCTTGTGTTATTCTTGACGTTGACAGCAAGTTCCTGTAGCGAAGGAGCTTGTACGTCGTCGTTTTGGTTTAGCGATTGCTGTTGGCAGAAAAGATGACGTAGGTCATGTGACGTCGTTTTATTTAGTTGAAACGCAGCGTTTTGGGTGTAATGTCTGGTGTCAGCTGTTTGGTCGCGTTAGGCATTTACTGTTGAGATATCTGCTGAGTTGTTTTACCCAGTCGCTAGTTTAGATGATCAGCTGTTGACAGATATTGTGACGTATTCTATGCGACGTCGTTCTATTTAGTTGTTACGACGTCGTATTGTTCTAGCGCTAGCGATCGCTGTTGCGGGCGTTTAGTTCATCAGATATGACGTCGTAGGTTACGCGACGTCGTATTTGCTTTGAATGGATTTGTTGTGGTGTAGCGCTTTGTTCAGATTTGCTCACGTATGCGAAGTGTTGTCGTTTTGATTAGCGCTCGTTGCCTTTGCGTTCGGTTGCTGGTGTGAGCTTTGTACTGTTGAAGAAGCTGTTGGGTATTTCTTCGTCAGCTTTGCATTGTTCCCTTTACTGTCAGCAGTTTGCGATATCATTTAGTGTCGGTGGATTTTATATCAGGTTTCTCGCGTGTATATAAGAACAGGACCTGGTCTTTGTTTCATTAAAAATCAGACTCCATACTTAGCGAATTATCCTCTCGACTTTCATTCCTTTTCTCGAACCCTAAACACTGTTCACCGCGATTTCCATTCGCCGATTGCCGCCGTTTCCCGTCTCCGTTTTGGGCAAGGTCGGTGACGCTGCACTCCTTAGGAGTTCCTCTTTCGATTATAACCATCTAGAAGGTTTGAATTGGCCTTGGAGTGAGATCGCGAAGCAGCAGCAGTAGCTCCCTTGTTCGTGTGTTTGCTGGGTGCAGGTAGCCTTTCGGTTTAACTTTGAGATCTTACTCCTAGCTTTGGTTTAAGCTTCCTGTTAGGTTGTTGAGGTAAGATAATTAGCTGGTTGAGTTGTAGCTCCCGGCCGTGAGTTTCTGTTAGCTTTCCTAAGATCTCGTGCGTATCGTTTCGCAGGTTCGTGTGTCTTTGAGACTCCATCCGATAGTTCTCCACGTCTGTGTGAGCTTCAGGGTAAGTGATTCTTACCATTGCTAAGCGTAGTTCCTGCTGTTGAGTTTCGATATAGTGATAGGACCAGGTTTCAGCTCTTGGCCGTAGGTTGTAGTGTTTAGAAATTCAGTTGTTGAACTGATTTTCCAGGTGCCTTATCAAATTCGAGCTTCCAGGCAGATTCGTGGAATTTTGTAGGAGTCGTGAGGAATCTGAGTTGAGCGGGTCGCTGGTACCGTTAGCTGGAGGAATCTGTTGGAGGTATTTTGTCGTGTGAGGTTCGAATCGAGCTTGTATTACAGCTTTGAGATAGGCATGGGGATGTATTATGTGTTTTATAGCTGTGCCGAGTGTTTGTGTAGAGGCAAGCTGTGTATATTATGCATGTCTATTGGTTAAACTATCTGGTGTATTACCTGCTGTTTGGTGATCTGTTGAGTTGCTATGCATGTGATTATTTGAATGCCTTTATTGTGTTTTCTGGCATTACACGTACATGCATCATGTTAAGAATGTTACTGCATCTGCATAGCATATTGAGCCAATGGTTCCTGTGTTAGCCATGATATGTTGCTCTGTTGGAGCTCTTCCCTCGTGGTGCGGTGCGGTGTTGCATAACCACGATTGAGTGCAGCTGGAGGATGTTGGTTGAGTTATTCCCAGTCCTCAGCTGCAGCAGCTGGTGGATGTTTGTTGAGTTGCTCCCAGTCCTCAGTTGTAGTGACCTGGATAGAGGTTGGCGGGTGGTTGGTCCACTTGAAATTCCGTGCGACCTGGCGGGTGGCTCCCACGTAGGTGCGGCGATGAGCCACTCTATTTTCCACTGGGTGCGATCGGATAGCTTCCGAAGCTTGGTGATGTGTCACAGTTGTCGTTTCCTATTCGTTTGGCCTTCCGGTTGTTACCGATGTTCTTTGTACCGCTTATGCATTTGCACGACATGATACATTGCATGCTATATCTGTTAGCTGTATTTTGTAGCTCTTCGTACTGGGGTTTGACCCCGATGTCACTCTGGGGCTGGTTGTTTTGTTTGCCTGCTTGTTGTTCAGGTCTTCCAGGTCATTCCGCTGGTCTTTGTGTTGATCCAGCTGGAGGTGCCCCAGGTGGTGCTTAGAGTGTCCCAGTTAGCGTATAGCATATATGTATCAGTTCTATTAGCCGGGGAGTGTCCCGTGCTTTGTGTATTTAGTTGCTGTATTAGTTGACTGATACTTGTTTAATGCTGTACTGTTTTATTATGGTTTTTAGCGTTGTGTATTTCTATTAACTAGGATATTTTGACATATTGTGGTATTTTAAAATTATGTTTTCTTCGTCAGGCCAGAAGCGAAAAAAAAAATTAGCCACTTTTTAAAGTGCTTCCGCTATGTTTTATGTGATTTAACTCTGTGTTGTGCACGAGGCCTGACAGCTTAGAAGGTAGCATAGCTGGCAGAACTCGAATTGGTTCAACGATTTGCAGAGGGATAGCTTCTTGTGCTACTGTAACAATCTCTGAACTTTTAGCAGCCTTTCCAACCCTAGTCCTTTTATGCTTTGATATGTGCTCATCCACAGCAGTAGCTGGTCTCTTTTTAGACACGGCCTTTTTCATGGGTGTCTTCTTCACCCTGGATTCATCTTCCACGCCCTCCACATCTTCCACAGAAACTTATCATTAATGGCAATATATATGTAACCAGTTCTCTCAGTCAAGATTTTCAGAGGTGGAAACGCCTTGAAATCACCCAACTACAAATCATGTACCTTCTTCAGCAAACAGCAAATCTGTACTGCATAACCTCGGGCTTGCTTCGACCCGGGCGTCACCATATCCTTAAAAATATTGAATAGTACCCTGCTCCAGTTAATATTGACGCCTCCATTGATAGCCGCCATCATGAGGAATCGCTCATGAGTGACTGCGTCAAACGACCCTGCTTTCACGAATATTGATTTTTCCAGAATATCACTGAGCAATCTGAACTCAATCTTCATCTCCCGCTTCTTGCAGGAAGTGCTCACTTGCTCACAAGTGAAAGAGAAAATACTCCTCGCATCAAAAACTAAGTCCTTCGGGACCTCATTTAAATCTGTCAGTCCATCAATAGGCAACTCAAACGTTCCTGCAAAAACTTCCTCAGTGATTTCTATGGTTTTCCCTTGAATAGTACTAACCACCATTCCATCCCGGATGGAGCCATGCTGAAAGAACTCTATCAAAGCAGCTTCATATATAACTGCTGGACAAACCCAGAAACCCCTTTAGGCCTGACGCCACTAGGGCTTTGAACATAGATACTATCCCCTCGTCGTCCATGGCAAGAACAGAGTCAAACATAACGTGAACGGTGTTGCTTATCAAGGAAGATGCCATTTCAGTAGATTGATTACGGAGAGCGCGTGTGAGAGATATCTGCAGAAAAATACACAAAAGGCAAGAACACAAGAATACTGGAGAGTAAAATGCGCAAGGTAAGTGAAGATGAAAAGGAAACGCTGTAAATATAAACGAGAATGCAAAAGGTACTAGAGAGAGAAAATGTGGATGTGACGTTTCGCATGATGACAACCACGTGTCAATCATCCAATGGCGCAATAAGATTTTGAAAATAATTTGAAATGATTTTGAAGAGATTTAGACAATAGAACACAAGAATACTGGAGAGTAAAATGCGCAAGGTAAGTGAAGATGAAAAGGAAACGCTGTAAATATAAACGAGAATGCAAAAGGTACTAGAGAGAGAAAATGTGGATGTGACGTTTCGCATGATGACAACCACGTGTCAATCATCCAATGGCGCAATAAGATTTTGAAAATAATTTGAAATGATTTTGAAGAGATTTAGACAATATTGTGAAATAAAAAGAATATTTTAAAATGATTTCAAATTTTGACCACAAGGGTAAAAAGGTAAATAGATAACTGGCGCCAAATACTTAATACGTCACAACTTTAAGATCTGTTTAATTTATCAGCAGGGGTATTGCGAGATCTGTTCATGGATAAGTATCAACTGTGTATACATGACATCTGAGTGTATCCAGATCTCACATATTCAGTTGACTCAGCACTTATTAATTCAGATCTCTGGTTCCCCCCTAAATCTGAGACTTCCCAAGTCTGCTATTTTATCAAACCTGAATTCCACGATGTTCCCCCTGAATAGTAGACTCAGATTTGACAAAACCAGAAGCTGGTCAACCTGCAAATTGTCAGCGCAAAGACAATCAAGGCAGTTCTAAGAGACCCAATAGATTTCTAAAATAAGAAAACTTAGCGTCTGGCAGGGGCTTTGTGACGATGTCAGCTACTTGCTGCTCAGTCGACACATACTCCAGCTTGACGTCCTTCTTGAGTACATGGTCTCTCATAAAATGATTCCTGATGTCTATATGCTTCGTTCTAGAATGCAGCACTGGATTTTGAGTAATCGCGATGGCACTGGTGTTGTCACGGAGAAAAGGCGCTTCAGAAACATCAATGTCATAGTCCTTAAGCTGGTGTTGTATCCATAAGATCTGAGCACAGCAGCTTCCAGCCGCTAAGTACTCTGCTTCAGCTGTGGACATTGCAATAGATGTCTGCTTCTTACTAAACCAGAAAATCAATCGATCTCCTAAAAATTGACAAGTACCGCTGGTGCTTTTACGATCAACTCTACATCCTGTGTAGTCTGCATCACTATAACCGATTAGTTGAAAGCCTGAGTCTTTGGGATACCAAAGACCCACATTGGAAGTTCCTTTCAAATATTTCAGAATCCGTTTTACAGCAATATAACGTGATTGCTTTGGCTCCGCTTGGAATCTAGCACACATACAGACATCAAACATGATGTCTGGTCTGCTAGCAGTCAAGTAAAGCAGGGAGCCTATTATACCACGATATAATGATACCTCAATGGCAGTACCAGCTTCGTCTTTGTCCAGCTTGATGAGCTCATTGGGGTCGCAGCTGCTGAACAGTTGTCCATGCCAAACTTCTTCAGCAGTTATTTCGTATATTTGGCTTGATTAATGAAGATTATCCAGCTGTCGAACTTGTAAGCCCAGAAAGAACGTTAGCTCGCCCATCATGCTCATCTCAAATTTGTCCTGCATCAGCTTAGAAAATTTTTGACATATCTTGGGGTTAGTTGACCCAAATATGATATCATCAACGTTAGTTAAATCGATGACTACTGGATTACCTGTCAGATCTTGTTGAGCATAGTTATGCGGTGTGTCTAGTGCTGGTTCCATCTCTGCTGAATGTCTTTGTTGTGCCACATCATCATCTGAGTCATCAATGCTGGATGATTCTAGACGTGTTCATAAGTCGTTAAGGCTCGCAGCTGAGTTGGATCTAAAGCTTGTATTATCAAAGACAACGTGTGCTGACTCTTCAACAGTTAGACTCCGATTGTTAAATACTCGATAAGCTTTGCTCACTGCTAAATAACCTAGGAAGATACCTGCATCGGATTTTGCATCAAAAGCTGTTAGGTGCTTTTTACCATTATTGTGAATGAATCATCTACACCCAAACACCCTGAAATATGAAAAATCAGGTTTCTTGCCACTCCAGATCTCATATGGGGTTTTATCATGCAACTTGTTAATCATAGATATGTTCTGAGTGTAGCAAGCTGTATTAACTGATTCTGCCCAAAATTTTTGTGAAATGCCAGAATAAGCAATCATAGATCTTGCAGCTTCTTTTAAAGTGTGATTTCTCCTCTCAACCAGCCCGTTCTGTTGAGTTCTAGCTGCTGAAAGCTCATGCTTTATCCCTATGTCATCCAGATAAGAAGATAATTTTTGATTTAAAAACTCGGTACCACGATCACTTCTTATCCTGTTGACTGTACAAGATCTGTCATTTTGTAAACGTTTTAAAAGCCGAATAAGCTGGTCAGCGGTATCAGATTTGATTTTAAAAACAGCACCTAAGTGAATTTTTGTAAAATCATCAACAACAACTAGGGTGCAGTTCGCTCCCCCTAAGCTTGTTACGGGAATAGGACAAAAAAAATCCATATGTAAAAGATTTAAGCTTCGAGAAGAACGTTTACCGCCTTTCGTTTTAAAAGTAGAACGAATTTGTTTACCAAGCTGACATGCGGCACAGATCTTGTCCTTAGAAAAATTGATTTTGGGCATACCAGAAACCAGTTCATGCTGACTCAAATGGGAAAGTTTAGATGGTTCATTTGCTGATGCCACAACCAACTCTTGGAAGAGTTAGCTGCTAAGAAAATCTGTTCAGATCCCATTGGTTCTGACCAATTGATAATGTAGGTATTCCCCGATCTTTTACCTACCAATACAGTCAGTCCTTCTGGACTCTGAACTGTGCATGTGTGCTGTTGAAAGTTAACTATGTAACCTTTGTCACATAGCTGACTTATGCTAGTCAAATTATAGCGCAAGCTATCAACAACTAAAACATCAGATATTGAAATGTTACCATGGGTAATCTTACCCTTACCCACAGTGTTACCATGTGAGTTATCACCAAAAACTATTTTTGCTCCTTTTGTGTGGAGCAACATCTGATAGCAGCTTTGGGTTTCCAGTCATGTGTCTTGCACACCCGCTATCCAGGTACCAAATGATTGACTCATCTCCAGCTTTGTACCTGTTATCCTGCAATCATAAAAACAGATTTTGGTACCCAATTTTACTTGGGTCCAGACCGGATTACCCCTTTCGGGACCCATACTTGAATGACATTAACAGTTTTCCCAGCATGATAGTCCATAAGGGTCTGTGCAGAAATGCTGTGAGATCTGTTGAGTATTGGTTTGATATTTTGACCATTCAGGGTTACCATGTGAGTTATCACTAAAACTATTTTTGCTCCTTTTGTGTGGAGCAACATCTGATAGCAGCTTTGGGTTTCCAGTCATGTGTCTTGCACACCCGCTATCCAGGTACCAAATGATTGACTCATCTCCAGCTTTGTACCTGTTATCCTGCAATCATAAAAACAGATTTTGGTACCCAATTTTACTTGGGTCCAGACCGGATTACCCCTTTCGGGACCCATACTTGAATGACATTAACAGTTTTCCCAGCATGATAGTCCATAAGGGTCTGTGCAGAAATGCTGTGAGATCTGTTGAGTATTGGTTTGATATTTTGACCATTCAGATCTCTTCTCGACTGAACCTTTTTCCAAACAGACTTTACCTTCTTCGAACTACGCCTGGGCTGGTGAGAAACAAACGAATTAGAACCAGCTTTCGCTTTATCTTTGTCAAGTCAGTTCTTTAGCCATCTTGGCTTGGAGTTCTCAGGTCTTATAAAACCGATACCAGCTTTTCCTTTTTGGTTCAGCTTTGAAGAGTTCTGGTCATCATAACTCACTGACTCACATGTATCATGTGTCATACTGGCTTTGACAAAGCTCATCTTTTTGAACTTGTCATATACCAGATGTGACTGAGTATTGGTCTCTTCAGTGCTGCTTTCACTAGCATTGAAACCTAAGCCAGTTCTGTCATTCGCTGGCTTCTGAATTTCACACAGCTTATCTAGAGAAACAGAAGACTAAGTCCAGGAGCTCATTATCAGTTTTAACTTTTCAATTTCAGACTCGAGCTCACTGGATCTTATCCTCAAGGATTCATTCTCAGTCTTTAGCTTACTCAACTCAATTTGTAAACTGTCAGTCTTACCAAGTTGAACAGATCTTGGTTCCACTGAACTATTTTTCAAATCTACGTTTTCAGCTTTGACTTCCTTGAATGTCTGAGAAAGCTTACGGTACTCTTGGACCATATCATTTAGTGCATAGATTAGGTCCTCTCGTGTAAATTCAATATTTGAAAAATCGAATACCTCATATTCCAAAGTCTGATTAGCCATGAGACAGTGAACTTCCTCCTGTTCACTATCGCTGGATGAAGAGCTGCTTGATGAGGAATCTATATCGGTATCAGCCCAGTTCTTGTTGCTCTCCTCAGCAACTAGTACTTTGCGATCATTCTTTCTGCTGGTCCTCTTATCAGCTCTTATCCTCATCCTTCTATCCTTTGATCTTTCATATTTCTTCTCATCCCTCTTGAATTCTGTCCTCTTTCTTAGGCCTATTGCAATCAGCAGCAAAATGCCCTGGTCGACCACAGTTAAAATAATTTTGGTCAGTGGCAACCTTATCAGATTTATGTGCATTATTGTAAGAGAAAGAAGGGTTGGCAACGCTCTCATCACCTTCAATGCCAACTCACGGTTGCTGTATTCTTTGCCCAAACTGGTAAGCTCTATCACCACAAGCACTAATCTCTCATCGAACTCCGCCATGGTTTCTCCATCTTTCATCTTCATTGATTCATATTTCTGCTGGGCCACAGTTAGCTTGTTCTATTTCGTTTCATCATTGCCCTCACAGATTTGTATTAGCTTCTCCCAGATTTCCTTGGCAGTGGTACAGGTTTTGATTTTGCTGAACATATTTTTGTCCAGCGTCTTGTAGAGGATATCCCTGGCCACATTGTCAAAGTTCGCCTTCTTTTTCTCTTCATTGGTATACTCATGTCTCCTCTTTTCCACATATTCTGATGCACCACACTCATCGCGAATGCTATGTTTATCTTCACTATTTTCATTGGACCATCAGTGATGACTGACCACATGTCATCGTCTTGAGCAGCCACGTGCGCTTGCATTCTGATCTTCATGTCATCATAGTCCTCCTTAGAAAACATAGGAATCTTGTTGTGAGATTTAGACATATTGAAATATATAAATCACAAATAATAGACTGTTCAATACTGAGATATCGCAGGCTCTGATACCAATTGATAGGATCAATAGGATCAAAAAAAAGCCTTAGGAGTTCAGAAGGGTTGAATGAACTCCTTAGTATTTTAAAATTTTCGAAACCTTAAAACGATTTTTACAAGCTGGTATCAGAGATTTAGTCCTTCTTGTCAGGTTGATGTCTTGAAACAGATTTGGCTATTTGGATCAGTTCAGACTCAGGAACAGTATATTTTCAGAAGTCACAAGCATTCAGTAGTTGCAATTCAGATGTTGTTCAAAGGGCTACGCAATCAGACTCTGGTATTAGTTCAGCTATTGGGTATGTACTTCAGAAGTAAATGCTTTCAAATGTTGAGTACAGTTGCTTTTGATTCAGTTGTGGTTTATTGGGAGCTACTCAGATATTTTGGTTTACATATGTAACGGAAGCTGTCAATTTTTGAAAGCAATCAGCTGTTGTAAGTATTCAGATTTTTGGTTAACAAAGCTTTCAGATGTCGGGACAGTATCTCAGTGCTATATTCAAATGTTGAAGTATTTCAGATGTTGATACATTCAGATGTGACAACTACATTTACTCAAGTCATCTTCTTCATGAAAGAAAGAACTGTGTTAACGAAAATAGATTTCAGGCGCAAACGACGAACCGATTCAAACACGATCATATATTAAAATTGGAAAGAATCAATGGTTGCGATTGAATCGTACAAATTCTTGGAAATAAGGATACAATGTCAGAGCTAGTTTGGGCGATTGTACGCAGTATACAGAGGACGTTATACGACGTTTGCTCAAATACGGATATACGAAAATTTGGCCCTGATGAAGCGCAGATTACCATTTGGTGGAGCAGGATATACGGTTGTACGATGAATCTATATTCAAAAAGGGATTTTGTTTCCTTAGGCAAAATTTAATGACCGTTGAGATCAAAGGGTATAAAAGGCTGAAGAATTCAAATTTAGAAGAACACTTTGCCAATTCTCTGTCTCTCGTCTATTCTGCATCGTTCTCGAGCTTATTGTTTATCGACACTATCTTTTAAAAGCTCACACAGTCACTGGAAAAGATATATTGCTAAATCTTTTGAAGTCCAGTGCTTTCAATCTCGAAGAACAGTTTTCTTAGTTGTTCTTGATAGCTTAATCTTCGAGATATCATCTTCTGGTTCACCTTTGTGAATCGAGTTTCATAGTATAGAAACCAGAAGATTTACAGTCTCAATAGTTGTGTATTTCAGTGTATTATCATTTTGAGTCTGTAACTAACTGGCTTTGTGAAGCAGTTCAAAAAATCTCATTACTTGTATTCAACAGCTGCGTCTGCTTGTTGATTGGAGTTGCTAGGATTTCATCTTGAGCGAGGCTCGGTGACTGGGTGGTTATAGTGTCTGTACTCATCAAAGTCTTCTAGTAGAACCTTCCTGAATAAGGAAGAAGGGGAGACGTAGGATTTGATATCCGAACTTCCATAAACAAACTCTCGACCCTATACTTTTTACTTTACTGCATTTATTTATCATTACATTGTTCACAGATTGATCGACTTCATTCCGCACATTATTTTTTAGTCGAGAAATCTGATTTTAAACTGAGATACCTTAAATCTGGTAACTCGTATTTATGTTAAGTGAGGCGCTTGTAAAAATCGTTTTAAGGTTTCGAAAATTTTAAAATACTAAGGAGTTCATTCAACCCCCCCCCCCTTCTGAACTCCTAAGGCTGTTTTTCGATCCTATTGATCCTATCAGATTCGAGGTTAGAATCTGGTATCGCTAAGCAGATGTGAGTACGTTAGTGTGTTTCCGTAGCGGGTAGCGAAACTACGCCGTTTTGATTAGTGGGAACGACAGCGTTTTGGTTTAGCGGGTGGAGACTCATATATGAGTTGCGTGTGTCCTCAGATATGAGTAGGATCTGAGTGTTGTGATGCGACGTGTTTAGCATTTCAGATTCGAGTAGCGGGTGACGTGTCCAGATGCGAGGGTGGACTCTGTGCGACGTCGTTTGGGAAAGTCAGGATCTGTTTGGACGAAGAGTCATATCTGATGTGAGATTCAGATCCGAGCGGGAAATTATATGTGAACATTAAGTTGTCGGTGGATACTGTTCATCAGACTTGAGCAGATTTGAGCTTTATATAAGAGGACTTGGTCTTTGTTTCCAGTATTCAGCTTTGACACTTAGAATATTTCTCGATAGCGAATCCTGTCGCGATACCCTAGTTACTGTTCATCGAACCTTATCTTCTCCGATTGCCGGCGGTAGACAGCTCCGACTGAAGCGAGAGTGGTAGCGTTAGACTCCTCTTGCTAAGACGCTTCGTTTGGTACAGCTTTTGGAAGCTTGCGTTAAGCTTGGAGAGATTCTCAAAGACATCACCCTTCTGTAGTCTGTTATCATAAGCGTGACTTAGCTTCTGCTGTACAGGTAGCTCGTTGGGTAAGTGTTAAGATCCTACCTTGTTCTTCGTTTAGAGCCTTCTGTTGTGTTAGAAGGGCAGGATAGCGCTGGTTGAGTTCGTATGTCAGGCCTCGTACACACATCAGAGTAAAACCACGCAAACACAAACGGAAGCTACTAAAAAGTGGCTAAAATTTTGCTTTTGGCCTGACGGAATGATAACATAATTAAAATACAAGATACTCAAAATAATCCCAATTTATAAATCCACAACAACACAAATATTCAAATACAACAAATGCCCAGCGGCTGAAAGCAACACAAAAACTAAAAGACTATCAGCTATATATAGACCCAAGCATAACCCGGGACATCCCACCCGAGGTGATACCAGTGCATATAAATACTATATATAACTGAGACACTCTAACCACCTCCTGGGGCACCACCAACTGGATCATAACCTCGACCAGCTGCGAAACCTGGAAAACCTGAACAACAGACAGGCAAACAAACACAACATCCCCAGAGGGACCTAGGGGTTAAACCCCAGTACGGAGAGCAACTATAAAACAACAATTAATAGCAAAAGATAAGATGCAGATGCTATGCATGAAAGACAATGCAACAGCCAAAGGATACAACCAAGAAAGGGACCCAAGGAATTCAACAGCTGACAACAGATTCTGTGAAGAATGGTTAGTGGTCACTAGTGTGTGTATCAGCACACGTGCGCTCGCCCTCGCATCCTGGTAAGAAAACATAACAACAACAAAGCACGGCTACAACAGCTGAAAAGGAAATGATCGCGTGTACAATGCAACAGCTGAACATCATATAAAACAACAAGCAATGCACACACATCAATCAAACATAATATCCATACCAATTCCAGCCATAATATAAGCTCAACATCCGTACCTCACCAGCTTCTGAGCTATAATTACCACACACAGCAGCTACAACGAAGTCCGAGCAACACAGATCTGTCACCTGCTATATCAAAACAAGCCACTGCTCAAAAGCCTAAACGTAAAATAACAGCAGATGGGAGCTACAACTCCACCAGCGCTAATCTACCTTCCTAACTCAACGGAAAGCTCTAACAAAGCTTAAAGGTAGCATCTTTACTTACCCCAACGATATTACTGGCATAGAAAGGAACGCTTACGCTAGCAAACTACACAAGGGAGATGTCTTACCGATCCTGCGATCCTCGTCCAGCTCTTCCAAAGCCTTCTAAAGAGGTATAGAATGAAGCGCCTTAGTGAGAGAAGTCCAACACTACAACTCTCACTCTCGTCGGAGTTGTCTACCACCGGAAATTAGGACAGATAAGGTTACTGTGAACAGTAACTAGGGTTCGCGACAAGATTTGCTATCGGGAAATATTTCTAAGTATGGGATCTGTTAAAAAATCGAAGACCAAGTCTTCTCTTTAATACACTACTCAAACAGTAGATAGAAACAGGAACAGATCCACCGACAAAATCAGTTGTCACAACTAATATTCCCAATCAGCAGGAATCTCGCATCAGCTTTTGCCTATCGTTAATATATATTAACCAGCAGTTGAATCTTTCAAATAACGCTAAAGCTAAACGGCGTCGCACCAACTTAACCAAACGACGTCGCAGAGGGACACGTCACCTTGCTACCAACAGCTGATTCACAAACCAGCAGTCACAACGCATGAGATCTCTCAACAGCTGATGTCTATCATAACCAACAGCTGGTACAAAGCACTTCACTCAAAACGCTGTCGTGCTAAATAATCCAAACGACGTAGTTTCGCTACCCGCTACGAAACACGCTAACAAAACCAACAACTGGTTCCTGCTCACAAAACGTCGTCGCTTCATTCACTTAGCGCTCTCTGCTGATCATCACAACTAACATGCCAACAGCTGATCACTCGCAACAGCTGGATACACGCTAATACACCAACGTCTGGAATCCACGTCAGCATTGATGCCACTTTCTACCAACACGCAACACCTGAAATATCAACAACTGACGCGATCACTCAACGGTTGATCCCACTACTACTGCTGTTGATTCCAACACTTAGACAAAATTGATGTATACACCAAACACATCGACCAACAGCTGGTCCAAACCCGACCAACACCTGATTGCGAAAACACAGGTCTCACATCTCTCCCCCACTAAAACATGATTTCGTCCTCGAAATCAAACTCGGGCAACAACTGAACTCACAACCAAGAGTTCAAGATAACTGAGCAGACAATACTGAAATCTGATGCAACACTCACTCAAACAGATGCAGCTACTCACGTTGCATCTTCTCTTCCATCTCCCAGGTAGCTTCTTCCCTACAATGTTTGCTCCATTGAACCATCACCAAGGGAATGGTTTTATTCCTCAACTGTTTCTCTTTACGATCCAATATTCGCAAGGGATACTCAACGTAACTCAACGTCTGATCTAGCTCAACCTCATCAGTTCTTAGCACATGAGATGGATCTGGCTCATACTTCCTCAACATGGAAACATGAAAGACATCATGTAGAGAAGATAATTCTGGTGGCAACAACAGCCGATACGCCAAAGGGCCAATACTCTCAACAATTTCATACGAACCAACATAACGAGGGGCTAATTTTCCCTTGTGTCCAAAGCGCATGACACTGCAAAATGGAGAAACTTTAAGGAAGACGAGATCACCAACCTGAAACTCTAGAGGTCGACGCCTCCTATTTGCATAACTGGCTTGGCGATCATGGGCAGCTTTCATCCACTGTCGAATCAGATCCACATGATCCTTCATCTGCTGCACAAACTCTGGGGAAGACAGCTGCTTCTCCCCCACTTCTTCCCAACATACTGGCGATCTGCACTTTATGCCATACAAAGCCTCGAACGGCACCATACCAATCATCACTTGGTAGCTGTTATTGTATAAAAATTCAACTAAAGACAACGCGTCTTGCCAGCTACCACCAAAATCCATCACAACGGCTCTAAATATATCCTCCAACGTCTGGATAGTTTGCTCAGATTGGCCATCTGTTTGGGGGTGATACGCTGTGAGGATTGAGAATTTAGATTAGTGATTAATTGGTTGGATTTGGGATTAATCACGTGTTTTGTGAGGATTTTTAAGAATGAAAGAAAGTCCTGCTGAAATTTTAGTTGCAGCGTTTGGTTCGGAAATGAGAAATTATCGATTTGTGGTGAAGTCAACGCTGGTCAAAGTTACTGTAGCTCCTGCTGGTGGATTTTGAATCAGCAGAGGTGACGTCAGCGTGACGTATTTCCTTGCTGCTGGTAGTTTGCGTTGCGATGGTTACTGCTGATCAGCAGGCGCGCTTGTGCAAAAGAGTTGAGAAGTGACGTCGTTTAGTATAGTAGGCGCAGCGACGTCGTTTGATTTAGTGTTGCTGCTGGTTCTGGATCAGCAGATGCGTGTATGTAGAATGACCAGCTGCTGGTTTTGGAATTTGGTCGTAGACGTGAAGCGACGTCGTTTCACTAAGATTGAAACGCTGCGTTTAGGAGATTTCAGTAGGAACCAGCAGCGAGAGATTGTTGTGAGATATGCGTTCCTGCTGGTGAACCAGCAGGTGTTAGCTGTGCTGACGTTTTTGATACGATGTCGTTTGAATTAGTTGATGCGTCGTCGTTTTGAGTGGTTTTGCGTGACCAGCAGATGGTTTG
>KQ992548.1:86874-113510 GCA_001598015.1 Dorcoceras hygrometricum | reverse complement strand
CGAGTGTCTACCGCCGAGCTGTGATGGGCTGACGGGCCCCGATGATCACGGACCGATGATTTCCACCGGCTGATTGGCTGTGCGTGGTATAGAGGCTTGGTTTGTGTTGCCAGTTGATAGACTGGTCTAGCTATCCGACTTTTTGATAGCCCTCATGCATTCATAGCTTTGATTATAGCTTGTTGCATGTTTACTGCTTTGATAGCTCTTCGTACTGAGGCTTGACCTCGTATTTTCTTTTCCTGCTTTTGTTGTTTGGGTCTGTGTTACCCATTTGCAGGAGTTTCAGGTAACCAAGCTGGACCGAGTGGAAGTTCAGTTGGTCGATCCCCGCATCCCTGAGTCCCAGTTTACTTATGATATGTATTGAACCGGGGAATGCCTCGTGTTTTATTATTTGGGGGATCTGTATTTTGAATTGATTTATGTGGTTACTTGCTGTATCGAGTTGAGTAATATTTTGTTTTGAATATCGAATATTTTGAATGAATGATTTGAAGTTCAGGCCTTTGTATTTCGAAAAATTTTTAAGCCCTGATTTTACCGTGATTATTTGGGGGGATCTGTATTTTGAATTGATTTCTGTGGTTACTTGCTGTATCGAGTTGAGTAAACTTTTATTTTGAATATCGAATATTTTGAATGAATGATTTGAAGTTCAGGCCTTTGTATTTCGAAAAATTTTTAAGCCCTGATTTTAAGCTTCCGTGATTATGCGCTTATTATGTGTTAATTGTTGGTAATTAGCACGGGGCCTGACATACGCTGTACTCATAGCCAATCTGGTACCCAAAGCTGCTTGCAAACTCTTCCAAAACTTGGAAGTAAACCTCTGATCTCAGTCCGAAACGATTGAAACAAGCACGCCGTGCAATCTAACCACAAAATCCACGTACAGTTTTGCCATTTCTTCAACGAAAACGTCATACCATAGGAATGAAGTGTGCAGACTTCGACAATCTGTCGATTATAACCCAAATCGCATCACAACCTCTGCTGGAACGAGGCAAATGCATCAAAAAATCCATCGCTATGTGCTCCCAATTCCATTGAGGCACTTCCAAACTCTGCAACAGACCACGAGGTCTCATCCTTTCAGCCTTAACTTGCTGACATTTTAAGCAACGAGCAACAAAACCGGCAACATCGCCCTTCAAACCAGCCCACCAGAAGTGCGGCTTCAACGCATGGTACATCTTCCGTGCACCAGGATGGACACTGTGTCTACTGCAATGTGCTTCTCTAAGGATCTCCTCCCGAAGATCTATCAGATTGGGCACAACCAACCTACCCCGGAAATGCAGACAACCATCAGACGAAATAGAATAGTCCTCAAGTTGACCAGCCCTGACCTTCAACTTCATCTCGTGGATGGAAGAATCTGTCCTTTGAGCCGCTCTAATGCTCGAAATAATCTGTGGCTCAACTTGGAAAGAAGAAACCACCACATAATTCTCAGCCGGGTAAAAACTCCAACCCGTAGTGCTAAGATGCTCACGGTCTTTAGAAACATATAACGACGCAAGCATATCTCCTTGAGCCTTTCTGCTCAACGCATCCGCCACTACATTAACTTTCCCAGGCTGGTACTTGATCTCACAATCAAAATCCTTCAACAGCTCCATCCACCTACGCTGTCTCATATTCAAGTCAGGCTGCGAAAACAAATACTGCAAACTCTTGTGGTCTGAATACACCACAAATTTCTCTCCATACAGATAGTGGCGCCAAATCTTCAACGCAAAGACCACAGCTGCTAGCTCCAAATCATGAACTGGATAACGAGTCTCGTGCGGTTTCAACTGTCGAGAGGCATACGCAATGAATCGTCCATGCTGCATCAACACACAGCCCAATCCATTGAGCGAAGCATCAACACACAAAAAAGCCACCTGAACCAGACGGCAAAGCCAACACAGGCGCAGTAGTCAACTTCTCCTTGAGCAATTGAAAAGCATTCTCGCATTGCTCAGTCCAAACGAACCGCTTGTCCTTCTGAGTCAACTGAGTCATTGGCCTAGCTATACTAGAGAAACGCTCTATAAAACGATGGTAATAGCCATCCAGACCCAAGAAACTACGAACCTCACATGACCCAGAAACACGACGCGATCTAGCCAGAACCCGCACTAAGAAAACTTGGCATATAGCTACGAGTCTCTCAACGTCTGAAGAACAACTCTCAAATGCTCCTTATGCTCCAAAGGAGTCTTCGAATACACCAAGATATCATCGATGAACATGATCACAAACTGATCTATAAACTCGCGGAAGACCCGGTTCATCAAATCCATGAAGACTGCAGGAGCATTAGACAATCCAAAAGGCATTACCAGAAACTCAAAATGCCCGTACCTAGTAGGAAAAGCAGTCTTCACGACATCTTGATCTCTAACTCTAAACTGATGGTACCCTGAACGTAGATCGATCTTCGAATATACAGCAGAACCTTGCAACTGGTCAAACAAGTCGTAGATCCTCGGCAACGGGTACTTATTCTTCACGGTAACTTTGTTCAGCTGACGAAAGTCAATGCACATTCTCATTGTGCCATCCTTCTTCTTGACAAAAAAGATAGGTGCTCCCCACGGCGACATGCTAGGTCTGATAAAACCTTTCTCTAATAAGTCATCCAGTTGCACCTTGAGCTCTCTCAACTCGGCAGGCGCTAAACGATATGGTGCACGCAAAAACGGAGCTGTGCCAGGCACCAACTCAATGCTAAAGTCAATCTCCCTCCTCGGAGAAAAACCAAGAATCTCCTCCGGAAACACATCAGGAAAATGACGCACCACTGGAACGTCGCTGAGCTGCACATGCGAAGAAGAAGATGCATCCAACGCGTAGATAATAAAACCAGCGTTCTCCGCCGACAACAAGCTGAACATCTCCATCGCTGAGACTAGCGGAATTTTCAACTGAGAATCCGCACCGTAGAAATTGCATTTCTCACCGGACTGGGCCTAAAACGCACGATCCCATGGAAACAATCCACGGAGGCCCTATAACTGGACAACACGTCCATTCCCACTATACAGTCAAAATCCCACAACATCAGACGAATCAAATTCGCCACTAACACATGCTCGCCAAACCTCAGAACGCCATCCAACAAAACTTCTTGGGAGAACAGGCTAGCACCGCCAGGAGTAGAAACAGACACAACGTCGTGCAAAGAAAAGGTATGAAGACCATGCTCGGTCACAAAAGAATCAGCAATAAACGAATGCGATGCACCAGTGTCAAACAACACTCGTGCAGGAAAATCAAAGACAGAACAGTTACCTGAAATCACTCCGCTCGTCGCGCCCTCCGCTTGCTCCCTCGTAATGGCATTCACTTGAGCATGTTGGGGTCCAGAGAAATGCTGTTGGGACGACTGTCTGAAACACGACGGACCAGGCAACTGAAACGGCCTAAACTGCGTCTCTCCAACCCTAGGCTGTGGGAAGTGAGGGGAACGACCCCTAGACGATCCTCCTCGACCCTGAGGTGGGGCCGTGGCTTGATGCGATCCAGCTGATGGACACACCCTCGCGAAATGCCCATACTGACCACAGATATTAAAAGAGCCCTGCACACCAACGCACTGAGTCGACGAATGCTTGCCTCCACAGAAGCCACAAAACTCTGTCCTAGAACCACTGCTACTAGAGCTGCCAGAACCAGAAGAACAAGAACCAGACTTCTTCTTAAACTGATGTCCACGAGGTCGGAACCTCTAACGGCCAGACTGCTGAGCCAAATGCTGCTGCTGCTGGGGTTGATGAGCTGACTGCGAAGACTGGGAAGACTGCGCTCCCTGAGCAGCGGGACGACCACCCTTGAGCACCCTTGAGGCCTAGCACGCGACCTCCATATTAAAAGAGCCCTGCACACCAACGCACTGAGTCGACGAATGCTTGCCTCCACAGAAGCCACAAAACTCTGTCCTAGAACCACTGCTACTAGAGCTGCCAGAACCAGAAGAACAAGAACCAGACTTCTTCTTAAACTGATGTCCACGAGGTCGGAACCTCTAACGGCCAGACTGCTGAGCCAAATGCTGCTGCTGCTGGGGTTGATGAGCTGACTGCGAAGACTGGGAAGACTGCGCTCCCTGAGCAGCGGGACGACCACCCTGAGCACCCTGAGGCCTAGCACGCGACCTCCGGTTCCGCAGACCTTCCTCGATATCAACAACGCTATCCACAGCCTCTGCATAGCTCTTTGGTTTACTCGACAAAACCAAAGGATACAACTCTTCGTTCAAACCCTCAATAAACTTGGTCCTCTTGGCCCTCTCCCGGCCAGCAACATGCGGGACATACTCCAATAGAGAAGAAAACCTACAAGCATACTCACGCACCGACATCGTACCTTGCTCCAAATGATCGAACTATCGCTCACGAGCGTTTACGTACGACTCCGGGACGTACTCCTGCCGAAAGGCAACACAGAAGCTATCCCAAGTAATCTCCACACCTGTCTCCTCTAGCATCCTTGAAGCGCCACGCCACCAACGCTCCGCACTCTTCCTCAGCTGGAAGGTCGCCAAACTCAACCGAAGCACATCATCATACTGAATACGATAAAACAAACCAGTGATGTGCTGCAACCACGAATCCGCATCCTCGCTAGACTCGTCACCGTTAAACATCTGGGGACTCCTCAGTTGGAACCTAGCCATCACAATCTCCATGCTTTCCAAACGGTTGCTAAGTTGTCAACTTCATCCTCTTCACGCCTACCATGACCACGAGAAGGGAAACTACGCTGATCCTCGTTCTGATCTCCAGACTCGTCCTGAAACTTCCCTCTACCTCTACCCCTACGTCTAGGCGGCATCTCTACGAAGGCACTAAACAGGATAAGGAAACACGGAACAGAAACAGCACAGAAATCACATATCACACAAACAATATGCAGCACATAAGTCACATAGTCAAACACAAGCAACACACGACACTGTTCCTAGACTCAAGTGTGATCCAAGAAATTAAGCTTATCCCAGCTTAAGCTCTGATATCAAAAATGTCAGGTCTCATGCACACATCAGAGTAAAACCATGCAAATACAAACGGAAGCTACTAAAAAGTGGCTAAAATTTTTGCTTTTGGCCTGACGGAATGATAACATAATTTAAAATACAATATAATCAAAATAATCCCAATTTATAAATCCACAACAACACAAATATTCAAATACAACAAATGCCCAGCGGCTGAAAGCAACACAAATACTAAAAGACTATCAGCTATATATAGACCCAAGCATCACCCGGGACATCCCACCCGAGGTGATACCAGTGCATATAAATACTATATATAACTGGGACACTCTAACCACCTCCTGGGGCACCACCAGCTGGATCATAACCTCGACCAGCTGCGAAACCTGGAAAACCTGAACAACAGACAGGAAAACAAACACAACAGCCCCAGAGGGACCTAAGGGTTAAACCCCAGTACGGAGAGCAACTATAAAACAGCAATGAATAGCAAAAGATAAGATGCAGATACTATGCATGAAAGACAATGCAACAGCCGAAGGCTACAACCAAGAAAGGGAGCCAAGGAATTCAACAGCTGACAACAGATTCTGTGAAGAATGATTAGTGGCCACTGGTGTGTATAAGCACACGGGAATTACCCTCTCATCTTTACACCACACCTGAATACAGATGCGTCAATAACTCAACCTGTTGTTGCCCAACCCATGAACTGTGGTAGTTAACCACTCGGTGCATGAGGGCTAACAAACCAGCAGGGAGATGAGAGTGCGGTATTGCCGCTCACCCTCGCATCCTGGTAAGAAAACAGAGCAACAACAAAGCACGGCTACAACAGATGAAAGGGAAATGATCATGCGTGTGCAATGCAACAGCTGAACAGCATATAAAACAACAAGCAATGCACACACAGCAATCAAACATAATATCCATGCCAATTCCAGCCGTAATATAAGCTCAACATCCGTACCTCACCAGCTTCTGAGCTATAATTACCACACACAGCTGCTACAAAGAAGTCCGAGCAACACAGATCTGTCACCTGCTATATCAAAACAAGCCACAGCTCAAAATCCGAAACGTAAAATAACAGCAGCTGGGAGCTACAACTCCACCAGCGCTTATCTACCTTCCTAACTCAACGGAAAGCTCTAACAAAGCTTAAAGGTAGCATCTTTACTTACCCCAACGATACTGGCACGGCAAGGAACGCTTACGCTAGCAAACTACACAAGGGAGATGTCTTACCGATCCTGTGATCCTCTTCCAGCTCTTCCAAAGCCTTCTAAAGAGGTATAGAACGAAGCGCCTTAGTGAGAGGAGTCCAACACTACAACTCTCACTCTCGTCGGAGTTGTCTACCACCGGAAATTAGGACGGATAAGGTTACTGTGAACAGTAACTATGGTTCGCGACAAGATTTGCTATCGGGAAATATTTCTAAGTATGGGATCTTTTAAACAATCGAAGTCCAAGTCTTCTCTTAAATACACTACTCAAACAGCAGATAGAAACCAGAACAGATCCACCGACAAAATCAGTTGTCACAACTAATATTCCCAATCAGCAGGAATCTCGCATCAGCTTTTGCCTATCGTTAATATATATTAACCAGCAGTTGAATCTTTCAAACAATGCTAAAGCTAAACGGCGTCGCACCAACTTAACCAAACGACATCGCAGAGGGACACGTCACCTTGCTACCAACAGCTGATTCACAAACCAGCAGTCACAACGCATGAGATCTCTCAACAGCTGATGTCTATCATAACCAACAGCTGGTACAAAGCACTTCACTCAAAACGCTGTCGTGCTAACTAATCCAAATGACGTAGTTTCGCTACCCGCTATGAAACATGCTAACAAAACCAACAACTGGTTCCTGCTCACAAAACGTCGTCGCTTCAGTCCTTAGCGCTCTCAGCTGATCATCGAAACTAACATGCCAACAGCTGATCACCCGCAACAGCTGGATACGCACTAATACACCAACGTCTGGAATCCACGTCAGCATTGCTGTCACTTTCTACCAACACGCAACATCTGAAATATCAACAACTGACGCGATCACTCAACGGCTGATCCCACTACTACTGCTGCTGATTCCAACACTTAGACAAAATTGATGTCTACACCAAACACATCGACCGACATCTGGTCCAAACCCGACCGAAACCTGATTGCGAAAACACAGGTCTCACATCGTAACTCCCAGTTGTAGTTTCTGTGCTACTGTTCCTGAGATTTTGTGCGTTATTGCTTAGCAGGTTTTGGATCTGTGTTGCTCGGGACTTCGTTGTGTTAATTATAGCTCAGGACTGAGGTACGGATGTGAGCTTGATTTACAGCCTTGGATTGAGCATGAGTGATTATGCTTGCTGGTGTGTATGCTTCGTTGCTGTTATTTCTTTCTTCTGTTGTGTTATTATCTGCAAGCTGTGCATTCACGCATTATTGCATATTGAGCTCAGATCTTGTTTAGTCGTGTCTTGTTGTATTGAAATGTGTGTACCAGGATGCCTGTTTTAGTGGCCGAGCGGGTAACTCCCGTCACCTTCATCTCCCTGCTGGGATCTTTTAGCCACTATGAGCGGAGTGGGTAGCTCCCACATCTCATGAGTTGGGCAACATCAGGTTGAGTGATTGTTATTGCATCTGGTACCGTGTGTTGAGACGAGTGGGTAGCTCCCATATACTCACACACCCCGTGGCCACTGTTGTTCAGTTGATCTGATTCGTTTGTTGAGCAGTTGTTGAGATCCTTTTGGCTCCCTGCTTTCGATTGTAGCCTTGTTCTCATGCATAGCATTTGCATATTACTTTTTGCTTTCCATTAGATGTTTTATGTTGCTCTCCGTACTGGGGTTTGACCCATGTCCCTCTGGGGCTGGTGTTTGTTTGCCTGTGTTTGTTGTTTAGGTTTCCCAGGTTACTCAGCTGGTCGTGGAGTTGACCCAGCTGGAGGTGCCCCAGGAGGTGGTTAGAGTGTCCCAGTTAGCGTATAGCATATATGTATCTATACTAGTAGCCGGGGAGTGCCCTGTGCTTTGTTGTATCCAGTTGTATTCTGTTGTTCTTGTATGAGATACATGTTGTACTGTTGTACTGTGTTATTTTAAACTGGGATATTTTGAGTATTGCAGTATTTTAAATTATGTTTTTATCAGTCAGGCCAAAAGCGAAAATTTTAGCCACTATTTTTATTGCTTCCGCTTTTGTTTGCGTGTTTATCTATGAGTTGAGCACGAGGCCTGACATTTTGGTATCAGAGCTTAAGCTGGGATAAGCTCAATTTATTTTGATCACACTTGAGTCTAGGCACAGTGTTGCTTGTTGCTTGTGCTTGACTATGTGGCTTATGTACTATGTGATTTATTTGTTGCTGTGTGATCTTACCCACTTATTACCTTCGTAGATGCCGCCTAGACGTAGGGGTAGAGGTAGAGGGCAGTTTCAGCAAGAATCCGAGGGTCGGAACGAGGAGGTGCAGCGTAGTGGACCTTTTCATAGACGAGTTGAGGATGAGGTTGATGAGCTGACAGCCTGTGTGGACGACATGGAACTGGTGATGGCGAGGTTTCAGTGGATGAACCCTCAGACGTTTAATGGCGATGAGCCTAGTTCCGATGAAGAGTCCTGGTTGCAGAACATAACCGGGTTGTTTGACCGTGTCAGGTATGAAGACGAGCGTAGGCTGAGTTTGGCTACGTTTTAGTTGAGAAGAGGTGCCAGGCGTTGGTGGAGAGGCGCTTCGAGGAATTTAGAGGAGATAGGTGTAGGGATCACGTGGAACAGCTTTTGTACTGCCTTCCATCAGGAGTACGTTCCGAAATCCTTTGTGAACGCCAGGAGCGTGAGTTTGATAACCTGGTGCAGGGCACTATGTCCGTAGGAGAGTATGCCCGGAAATTTTCTTCTCTTCTTGCGTATGTTCCGCATGTCTCTGGCCGTGAGAGGGCAAAGAGGAATAAGTTCTTGGAAGGGCTGCATGAAGAGTTGTATTCTTGGGTGTTGGCGGGTTCAGCGACGAGTTATGCAAATGCGGTGGACAAGGCTATGGATATCGAGGAGGGACTGCAGAACCGTAGGTCTTGTGTTAGGCTGCAAGTGGTGCAAGGTAACCGTCCCATGGTTTCGGGGGTGCAACATGTGAGGATTGAGAAATTCGAATAGTGATTAATCAGATTTTTGTAGGATAAGTCACGGGATTTAGAGTTGTCGAATTTCTCTAAGTATTGAATCAGCCGTAGCAAATTTTGGTATTCAACGCGGGTCAACGGTACTGTAGCTTGCAGGTGGTGAAATTTGATAAAGATAGTTACTGTAGCGTGTGAGACGTACGTCGTCGTTTTGATTGTAGAGGTTGCTGCTGGCAGACGTTGCATTTAGCGTGAGAGTTAGCGAGAGAGAGACACGTGTTGGTCAACATTTTTTAGTGTTGACAACTGGACCAGCAGATGCGTGAGTAAAGGAGCGACCAGCTGATGGTTTGAAGAACCAGTCGCAGAGGTAGAGCGACGTCGTTTTAATAAGTCAAAACGCTGCGTTTTGAGTGTTGCGACTGGTACCAACTGCGAGAGATTTGTGATGAGGAACTGTTACGGCGTCGTTTGGATTATTTGACGCGTCGTCGTTTTAGCTTGTTTTGCGTAACCAGTCGACTGATGGGTTTTTTTAGAGATCTGTTACCAGCTTTTGGGTTGCTTCACAAGAGATATATGTTGTCAGCTGGTGAAGCTCTGCGACGTCATTTGAGTTAGTTGGAACGGTGTCGTTTTGATGTTCTTTTGAGGATACATCGACTCTTTGTTGCGCCTGGTTTTGTTGTGGGCAACGACTGGTTTTGTTAGCAGATTTCTACACGACGACTGATTATTTTTGTGATCAGCAGACGTTGGATTTGAGAGATCTATATATAGAAGTGTTGATCGACACTTAGAAATATTTCGAACCCGATATTTCTTATCTTCTTATCCAAACCCTCGTTGAGCTACTGTTCACCCGAACATATTTTCCTTAGATTTCCGCCGTTCTCCGCCGATGATTTGAGTGATTTTGGTGGCGCTGGATTCGTCGTGATTTGCTCTTTCGATTTCTGCCCATTTGAAGCCCTGAATCAACGTTGGAGAAGAAGTGCGAAGTTGCCGTGTCTTCGTACAGAGAAGTTCGTTGGTTCTTCTGCTGGTTTGAGTTTCTGGGTGAGAATTTCTTGTTGTTTCTAGCTTCGCTAGACTTGTAGAACTAGAGCAGAGTTCGGACCGTAGGCTATGATATTTAAAAGTTTAGATTTGAACTAGAATTAAGCTGATATGTGAGGCCCTGTGACAGATTTGATTTCGCAGGAGGTATCTGCTTCGAAATCAGGAAGAGCTGACCTGCTTAAATTGTGGTACCGTGCCTTGAGGTTGATTTCAGCTATTGAAGGTACGAACTGAGCAGATTTAACAGCCTTCAGCGTGAACATGGCTGTGATCGATGTTATGGATCTGCTAATGTGAATTCTATGCCTATACGTGTTACAGTTTGTGAAATTGATTGAGTCCTATATTCTGTTTCACGTAATGCATTGTATGCATTGTGCATTATTGAATTGGCATTCATGCATACATATTGAGCCTGACATATTGATTGATAACCTGATTGAGAGCCACGTTGTGACTGGCCGACTGACTTGTTGTGCCTGAAAAGTCCAACGCTATCATCGGAGTGGTGACCGACTGACTTGTCGTGTCTGAAGACCACCGAGCTGTGATGGGCTGACGGGTCCTGAAGATCACGGACAGATGATTTCCACCGGCTGATTTGCTGTGCGTGGTATAGAGGCTCGATGGATATGATTGCCAGTTGACTTGCTGGTCTAGCTATCCGATCTTTGATAGCCCTCATGCATTCATAGCATTGATTTATAGCATGTTGCAAGTTTAGCTGTTTAGATAGATATTTGTACTGAGGCTTGACCTTGTATTTTGTTTTCCTGCTTTTGTGTTGTTTGGGTCTGCGTTACCCATTTGCAGGATCTTCAGGTAACCAAGCTGGACAGAGTGGAGGTTCAGCTGGTCGATCCCCATTTCCATGAGTCCCAGTTATTTTATTTATGTATCGAACCCGGGGGATGCCCCGTGTCTTAAGTATTTTTGGGGATCTGTATTCGAATTGATAATTGTGTTACCTGTTTTATATGAGTCTAAGTCAACTCATATTTTGATTGAATATTTTGAATGTATGATTTTAAGTTCAGGCCTAAATTATTTCGAAAATTTTTAAGCCCGATTTTTTCGCTTTCGTAATTATGTGCTTAATTGTGCTATTATTTTGAGTAATTAGCATGGGGCTGACAACAGCAGAGGGTGGTGCGATGGCTGAGGCTTGGTTAGCTCAGATGGAGGAGTTGTTCGACACTCTGGAGTACACTCCCGAGAAAAGACTGAAGCTGGCGGTGTTGCAGCTGAGAGACTATGCACAGCGCTGGTGGAGGGGTACTTCCAGTATCCTTCGTGATAGTGGGGCTGTGATCACTTTGGAGAGCTTCTGCGAGGCCTTTCGACAGGAGTATACCCCGGAGTCCTTCTATAACAGCCGGGAACGGGAGTTCGGTATTCTGAGGGCAGGGCAGCATGCGAGTGGCTGAGTATGCCCGGCAGTTTTCTGCGCTTTTGGTCTATATGCCACACGTTGCCAACCAAGAGAGGACGAAGAGGAACAAGTTTTTGAAAGGCTTGTGGCCTGATTTGTACTGGATGGTTTTGTATGGTTCGCCTGCGACCTATATTGATGCGGTGAACCGAGCAGTGGATATTGAGGAGAGTTTGATGGAGGTTGAGGCTCCGATTCAGCCGACTACTGGACGCACCTATCAGCCTGTTCAGGATGCGTCACAATCTTTCTATTCTCCTCAGGGGTGCAGCAGCAGTCGAACCGCCAGAGATTTCGACCTCGAAGGAAACAGTTCAAGAAGAAGGCGGATTCGAGTTCCTCTAGTTTTGTGAGTTCTGGTTCTGGCAGTGGTTCTGGCAGCGGTTCTAGTGGAATGACGTGTGGACAGTGCGGAGGAAGGCATCCGACTTCGCAGTGTCGTGGAGTTCAGGGGTCCTGCCGTAACTGTGGACAGCCAGGACACTTCCTTAGAGTGTGTCCTTTGTTGAGGGGTCAGTCTTCGATTCCTTCGCAGTAGGGATCAGCTGGTGGTTCATCTCAGAGACCGCAGTTTCCCGCTCCTACTCAGCTATCTGGATTTCAGCCTAGTGGACTGTCTAGGTTTGGAGCACCTCAGAGACCTCAGTTCCAGATTCCCCAGCAGGCTCAGGCGAACGCTTTAACTAGAGAGCAGGCTGAGGAGGCGCCTGGCATGATGATCCCAGGTACATGCTTTGTTTTTTATTATCCTGCGAGAGTTTTATTTGACACTGATGCATCACACTCTTTTATTTCTGAGTTGTTTGTTTGTGAGAATGGGTTGAGTTCTTCCCCATTGTGTGATGTTGTTTCCGTGTCTACCCCTACTGGTGTAAATCTGTGGTCCCGTGAAGTGGTGTTGGATTGTGTGCTTTGATTTGATGAGCACGTTTTGGTTTCCAATTTGATTGTTTTGGGAATGAAAGATTTTGACTGCATCTTGGGAATGGACGTGTTGTCTAGCTATAAGGCTACGGTCGATTGTTTTCATGGTGTGGTGAGATTTCGCCCTAACTCGGGTGAGAAGTGGGAGTTCTACGATGCTGATACGCGCTCGAAGATTACACTGGTGTCCGCCATGGAAATGTTTAGCCTGCTGTCGTTGGATAACGCGGGATTTATGATTTACGCACTGGACGTTTCCCAAGAGCAGTGATTGGAGTTGAGCGATATTCCGATCGTCCGAGAGTTTCCCGACGTGTTTCCAGATGAGATTCCTGGATTCCCTCCAAGACGTGATATTGATTTCAGCATTGAGTTGGTGCCCGGTACTGCCCCGATTTCTAGAGCTCCTTACCCGTTGGCGCCAGCAGAGTTGAAAGAGTTGAAGGACCAGTTGAGAGATCTCTTGGAGAAAGGCTTCATCAGACCGAGTATGTTGCCTTGGGGAGCTCCGATTCTTTTCGTGAAGAAGAAGGATGGATCTATGAGGATGTGCGTGGACTTCCGACAGTTGAACAAAGCGAAGGTGAAGAACAAGTATCCTTTGCCGAGGATTGATGACTTGTTTGATCAGTTGCAGGGATCGGTCGTTTACTCGAAGATTGATTTGCGCTCTGGTTATCACCAGTTGCGGATTAGAGACGTTGATGTGGCAAAGACAGATTTTCGGACTCGATATAGGCATTATGAGTTCCTGGTCATGCCGTTTGGGTTGACGAATGCCCCAGCTGTTTTCATGGATTTGATGAATCGCGTTTTCAGCGCGTACATCGATCGGTTTGTGATCGTCTTCATAGATGACATCCTGGTGTATTCGAGGAGCTTGAGAGAGCATAAGGAGCATTTGAGACTGGTGTTGCAGAGATTGAGAAACTCGCAATTGTACGCCAAGTTCAGCAAGTGTGAATTTTGGCTAGATCGGATTATCTTTTTGGGTCACGTGATTTCGGCGCAAGGGATTTCGGTGGATCTGAGTAAGGTCGAAGCAGTTCTTAACTTGGAGAGACCTAGGAACGTGTCAGAGATCCACAGTTTCTTCGGATTGGATGGCTATTACAGGCGTTTTATAGAGAAGTTTTCTTCGATAGCCAGGCCTTTGACTCAGTTGACTCAGAAGGATAAGAGCATAAGGAGCATTTGAGACTGGTGTTGCAGAGATTGAGAAACTCGCAATTGTACGCCAAGTTCAGCAAGTGTGAATTTTGGCTAGATCGGATTATCTTTTTGGGTCACGTGATTTCGGCGCAAGGGATTTCGGTGGATCTGAGTAAGGTCGAAGCAGTTCTTAACTTGGAGAGACCTAGGAACGTGTCAGAGATCCACAGTTTCTTCGGATTGGATGGCTATTACAGGCGTTTTATAGAGAAGTTTTCTTCGATAGCCAGGCCTTTGACTCAGTTGACTCAGAAGGATAAGAGATTTGTGTGGACTGATGAGTGCGAGTACAGTTTTCAGACGTTGAAGGAGAAGTTGACTACTGCTCCTGTTTTGGCTCTACCGTCTGGATCCGGAGGATTTGTGGTGTGATCCGATGCTTCTCTCAACAGTTTAGGATGTGTGCTGATGCAAAAAGGGTACGTGATTGCCTATGCATCTCGACAGTTGAAGCCTCACGAGACGAGGTACCCTGTTCATGATTTGGAGTTGGCTGCGATAGTGTTTGCTTTGAAGATTTGGCGACACTATCTGTATGGTGAAGAGTTTGTGGTGTACACCGACCACAAGAGCCTGAAGTATATCTTCATGCAGTCTGATCTGAATATGAGGCAGCGACGATGGATGGAATTGCTCAAGGACTTTAACTGTGAGATTCAGTATCAGCCTGGGCGGATGAACTCAGTTGCCGACGCATTGAGTAGGAAGACCCAGCCTGCGATGCTTTCGTCTTTGAGTGTCTCTAAGGTCTATGAGCAGTTGAGTACTTCTGGTTGGCGTTTCCAGCTGGGTGACCAGTACTTTATGGTTTCTTCGATTCAAGTAGAACCGCAGATTGTGAGTGACATCAGGGAGGCGCATAGGACTGATCCTTATGTTCATGAGTTTAAGATTAAAGCCCGAAGTGGTCAGTATGATGATTTCTCTGTTTCTTCTGATGGGTGTCTGAGATTTCAAGGAAGATTGGTGGTTCTGAACTTGATCGATTTGAAAGAGGCCATCATGAATGAAGCGCATTGTAGCCAGTACAGTGTGCATCCGGGCGAGAGAAAGATGTACCATGCCTTGAAAATCTCACTATTGGTGGGAAGGCATGAAGAGCGACATATCTGGTTTTGTTGCTAGATGTCTGAATTGCCAACTGTAGCCAGTACAGTGTGCATCCGGGCGAGAGAAAGATGTACCATGCCTTGAAAATCTCACTATTGGTGGGAAGGCATGAAGAGCGACATATCTGGTTTTGTTGCTAGATGTCTGAATTGCCAACAGGTCAAGGCTGAGAGAATGAGACCTGGTGGAATGCTACAGAGTTTGGATTTGCCCCAATGGAATTGGGAGCACATTGCCATGGATTTTGTGACTCATCTACCTCGATCGAGCAGGGGATGTGATGCTATTTGGGTGGTAATTGATAGACTTTAAAAGTCTGCCCATTTCATTCCCTATGATGTGAGATGTTCCATGAAGAAAATGGCAAAAATGTATATCGACCATGTGGTTAGATTGCATGGAGTTCCAGTTTCGATAGTGTCTGACAGAGATCCAAGGTTTACTTCTCGTTTCTGGAAGACTCTGCAAGCAGCGACGGGTTTGAGATTGGCTATGAGTACAGCCTATCACCCACAGACGGATGGTCAGTCTGAGTGGACTATTCAGACTTTAGAGGATATGCTGCGTGCAGTGGTGATGGATTTCAGTGGTGGCTGGCAGGATTCCTTGTCCTTAGTTGAGTTTTCGTATAATAACAGCTACCAGGTGACTATCGGAATGGCTCCGTTTGAGGCGTTGTATGGTCGAAAATTCAGATCTCCAATTTGTTGGGAAGAAGTTGGTGAGAGACAGCTTTCTACCCCTAAGTTTGTGCAGCATATGAAAGATCTGATTGATTTGATTCGAAGTAGAATGAAGGCTGCACAGGATAGATTCACTAGCTATGCTAACAGAAGGCGTCGACCGTTAGAATTTGAGGTTGGCGATCGAGTATTTCTCAAAGTTTCTCCTTTCAAGAGCGTGATGCGCTTTAGGTTTAAAGGCAAATTAGCTCCTAGTCGTTGGTCCCTTTGAGATTATCGAGCGGATTGGACAGTTGGCTTATCGATTGAGACTGCCTGATGAGTTAGCAGCGATGCATGATGTTTTTCATGTGTCAATGTTGAGAAAATATGAGTCAGATCCATCCCATGTGCTGAGAACCGATGAAGTTGAGCTGGATTCTGCCTTGAGTTATGTTGAATATCCAGTTCAGATTCTGGATAGGAAGGAGAAGCAGCTGAGGAACAAAGTAGTTCCGTTGGTGATGGTCCAATGGAGCAAGCATGGCAGAGAAGAAGCAATTTGGGAACCGGAAGAGAATATGCAGCAGGAATGGCCGCATCTGTTTGAGTAGATAGATGTATTAATTTTCGGTTTCTGGTTGTGTTTTCCTTAGTTCTTGTTTATGAATTGTCCAGTTATCTTGAACTCTTGGATTTTTAGCAGAGGAATTTCCGTTTTGTGTCCTGCTGTTACGATTAATTAATTGGATTCTTCCCTGAGTTGCCTTTGATTTCGAGGACGAAATCTCTTAAGGTGGGGAGAATGTGATGATTGAGAAATTCGAATAGTGATTAATCAGATTCTTGTAGGATTAGTCACAGGATTTAGAGTTGTCGAATTTCTCTAAGTATTGAATCAACCGTAGAAAATTTTGGTAGTCAACGCGGGTCAACGGTACTGTAGCTTGCAGCAGGTGAAATTTGATATGGTCAACATTTTTTAGTGTTGACTACTGGACCAGCAGATGCGTGAGTAAAGGAGCGACCAGCTGATGGTTTGAAGAACCAGTCGTAGAGGTAGAGCGACGTCGTTTTAATAAGTTGAAACGCTGCATTTTGAGTGTTGCGACTGGTACCAGCCGCGAGAGATTTGTGATGAGGAATGCGTTGCGACTGGGTGATCAGCTGTTGGCACAAATGCTTACGTAACTGTTACGGCGTCGTTTGGATTAGTTGACGCGTAGCTTGTTTTGCGTAACCAGTCGATTGATGGGTTTTTGTAGAGATCCGTTACCAGCTTTTGGGTTGCTTCACAAGAGATATATGTTGTCAGCTGGTGAAGCTCTGCGACGTCGTTTGAGTTAGTTGGAACGGTGTCGTTTTGATGTTATTTTGAGAATACATCGACTCTTTGTTGCGCCTGGTTTTGTTGTGGGCAACGACTGGTTTTGTTAGCAGATTTATACTATTCACGACGACTGATTATTTTTGTGATCAGCAGACGTTGGATTTGAGAGATCTATATATAGAAGTGTTGATCGACACTTAGAAATATTTCGAACCCGATATTTCTTATCTTCTTATCCAAACCCTCGTTGAGCTACTGTTCACCCGAACATATTTTCCTTAGATTTCCGCCGTTCTTCGCCGATGATTTGAGTGATTTTGGTGGCACTGGATTCGTCGTGAGTTGCTCTTTCGATTGCTGCCCATTTGAAGCCCTGAATCAACGTTGGAGAAGAAGTGTGAAGTTGCTGTGCCTTCGTACAGAGAAGTTTGTTGGTTCTTCTGCTGGTTTGAGTTTCTGGGTGAGAATTTCTTGTTGTTTCTAGCTTCGGTAGACTTGTAGAACTAGAGCAGAGTTCTGACCATAGGCTATGATAATTAAAAGTTTAGATTTGAACTAGAATTAAGCTGATATGTGAGGCCCTATGAAAGATTTGAGTTCGCAGGAGGTATCTGCTGTGATTTTCGAAATCAGGAAGAAGCTGACTTGCTTCAATTGTGGTACCGTGCCTTGTAAGAATATGTTGAGGTTGATTTCAGCTATTGAAGGTACGAATTGAGCAGATTTAACAGCCTTGAGCGTGAACATGGCTGTGATCGATGTTATGGATCTGCTGATGTGAATTCTGTGCTTATACGTGTTACAGTTTGTGAAATTGATTGAGTCCTATATTCTGTTTCACATAATGAATTGTATGCATTGTGCATTGATTATTGAATTGGCATTCATGCATACATATTGAGCCTGACAGATTGATTGATAACCTGATTGAGAGCCACGTTGTGACTGGCCGACTGACTTGTTGTGACTGAAAAGTCCAATGCTATCATCGGAGTGGTGACCGACTGACATGTCGTTTCTGAAGACCACCGAGCTGTGATGGGCTGACGGGTCCTGAAGATCACGAACCGATGATTTCCACCGGCTGATTTGCTGTGCGTGGTATAGAGGCTCGATTGATATGATTGCCAGTTGACTTGCTGGTCTAGATATTCGATCTTTGATAGCCCTCATGCATTCATAGCATTGATTTATAGCATGTTGCATGTTTAGCTGTTTAGATAGCTCTTTGTACTGAGGCTTGACCTCGTATTTTGTTTTTCTGCTTTGTGTTGTTTGGGTCTGCGTTACCCATTTGCAGGATCTTCAGGTAACCAAGCTGGACAGAGTGGAGGTTCAGCTGGTCGATCCCCATTTCCATGAGTCCCAGTTATTTTATTTATGTATCGAACCCGGGGGATGCCCCGTGTCTTAAGTATTTTTGGGGATCTGTATTCGAATTAATTGTGTTACCTGTTTTATATGAGTCTGAGTCAACTCATATTTTGATTATGAATATTTTGAATGTATGATTTTAAGTTCAGGCCTAAACTATTTCGAAAATTTTTAAGCCCGATTTTTCGCTTCCGTAATTATGTGCTTAATTGTGCTATTATTTTGAGTAATTAACACGGGGCCTGACACAACCTTCCCAGTCTGTGCAGTCATCCCAGCCACCCCAGCAGCAAGTAGCCCAACAGTCTGGACACCATAGGTTTAGACCTCGTGGTCGTCAGTTCAAGGAGAAGTCTGGTTCTAGTTCTTCTGGCTCGGGCAGTTATAGCAGCGACAGTAGTTCCAAGATCGAGTTTTGTGGCCAGTGTGGAGGAAGGCATCCTACGGTGCAGTGTGTAGGTGTGCATGGTTCGTGTAACTTTTGCGGACAGTATGGGAACTTTGCGAGAGTGTGTCCTTTGGCTGGATCTCAGCACACCGCTGCTCCACCGCAAGGTCGTATGGGTGGATCGTCTAGAGGTCGTTCTTTTCCTGCTCCGCAGCAGAGGTTGGGAGAGCCCCAGTATAGGCCGTTCCAACAGCCTAGTCCTTCGCGGTTTGGACAGTCTTCCCAGCCCCAATTTTAAGGACCTCAGTTTGCTCAGGTGAATGCCATGACGAGGGAGAAGCGGAGGGTACGCAAACAGGAGTGATCGCATGTACTTGCTTTGTCTTTGATTTTCCTACGCGTGTGTTATTTGATACAGGAGCTTCGCATTCGTTTATTGATGATGCATTTGTGGTTGAGAATGATTTGCATACCACTTCTTTGAGTGATGTTGTGTCTGTTGCAACCCCTATCGGCGCGAGCATGTACTCCCAAGAGATTTTGTTGAATGGAATTCTTAGGTTTGGTGAGAACGTGTTGTTAGCGAATCTGATTAGGCTTGTGATGTGGAATTTTGATTGCATATTGGGAATGGATGTGTTATCTGGTTATAAGGCCACCGTGGAATTTTCCATGGAGTTGTGCATTTTTAGGCCTCAGTCTGGCGAGAAGTGGAACTTCTATGGTCTAGATTTCGATCGAAGATTCCTTTAGTCTCTACGATGGAGATGTTTAGCCTGTTTTCGTTGGAGAACGCTGGATTTATGATCTATGCTTTTGATGCGTCTCCTTCTTCGCGCGTAGAGCTTAGTGATGTTCCCGTTGTTCGCAATTTCTCGGATGTGTTTCTGGAGGATATTCCTGGTTTTCCTCCGAAGAGGGAGATAGTCTTCAGCATTGAGTTGGTACCTGGTACAGCTCCAATCTCAAGAGCCACGTATCGTTTAGCGCCTGCTGAGTTGAGGGAGCTTAAGGTACAACTTAGCGATTTGCTGGAGAAGGGTTTCATTAGACCGATCATGTCACCCTGGGGAACACCTATCTTGTTCGTAAAGAAGAAGTACGGATAGATGAGAATTTGCATCGACTTTAGGCAGTTGAATAAGGCGACAGTGAAGAATAAGTACTCTTTGCCGAGGATTGATGACTTATTTGATCAGCTTCAGGGTTCGGCTGTGTTTTCTAAGATCGATCTGCGTTCCGGGTACCATCAGTTACATATTAGAGAGCAAGATGTTGCGAAAACTGCTTTTCGTACGAGGTACGGGCATTATGAGTTTCTAGTATGCCTTTTGGTTTGACAAATTCCCCCGCAGTTTTCATGAACCTGATGAATCGAGTCTTTAGAGAATTCATCGATCAGTTTGTGATTGTGTTTATCGATGATATTTTGGTGTACTCTAAGACTCCGATGTAGCACAAAGAGCATTTGAGATTGGTTCTCCAGACACTTCAAGACTCGCAGTTGTATGCTAAGTTTTCCAAGTGCGAGTTTTGGTTGGACAGAGTTGTATTTCTGGGTCTGTTGTTTCAGCTGCAGGTATTTATGTGGACCCAGTATGTGACGTCCCAATCCTCATGGGGTCACGAAAGAATAATAAAAAGAAAATAAGGGCTGAATGGGAATTGTTATAAGCTGTATTTCTTATAACTAAATCAAAATTCAAACACACACATAATATGGCGCCAGATACTGGAACGGCTGAAACATTTCTTTAATAACAGATGTTACAAAAGTGCAAAATGTGATATTACAACTTTGCAATTCTATATGAATTCACTATTGTTGTAATGGATCTAATACAGACTTAAAAAAAGATCAAAAACAACAACAGATGTTGCAAAAAAACATCGGTCGTAGATAAACACTATCACCACAGCTGGTTCAGTCGCTGCCTCCCGCCTGCCCCAGCTCTGTCCCACCTGCACCATTTTAAAACTAATGAGCCTAGGGGCTTAGCAAGTAAAATTTGAAGATAACAATTTCACATAATGCAGGCAGACATCTAAACATATCGTAACTTAACAAAACAGTTTAAAGGAAGTCATTCATCAGCTTTCATAAACTTTCTTTCGTTAAACTTGGAAATGGGGAAGATGACCCAGATCCCATTCTTATTTTCTTATAATTTATGGCTTAGAAGCTCTCCTTAGGTCCGTGGTGCACCTGATCAAGTGACTACTGATATCAGCCTTAGCATTTAGCTCGTGGTGAAGGGGCAGCTGAAATCTGGACAGCTGCTCACCCTCCATGGTGACCGTCTATTATCTATGCCATAAATCCTTAAATTGAAACTTTCATCCTTTAAACTCAAAGCGGGCTGAAATCAGATTTTGAAATCAATATTCGGGTTCACTGTGCTTCGAGGTGCTTTCTTTAAAACTTCTTTAAAACCTTGTCGAGTATCGGGTTCGACTACTGGGACTATCGCTAAAAGAAATCAGCTGTTGGTTCTAAGAAGATCAGCTGTTGCTTCTAAGAAAATCAGCTGTTGGTTCTAAGAAAATGAGCTGTTTGACTGGATTTTCGTAAGTGAATCAGCAGTAACGTATTTAGTGGAGAGGTTTAGAGGTCAACGGTCAACTCAACCGCAAGATAAACAATAATGAAGGACTAACCCAATTCAGACGCAAGACAACTCACGTCTGAACGCATACAAATATCAACGGCTGAACGCAACACTTAGAATTTTCTTAACATAAAGATAACTGCTGAAAAGGGTAATTACTGAGTACAACTTGGTGTTGTAACATCAAAATGACGGCTGCGCTATCAGCCGTTGCCTATCAAACCAGACTTAACTTCTGATTCGACTAGCAACTCCGATTACATAGCGTCAAATTCCGATGTCACCATCCACCAGAAGGAAGAACATTCGCCCGATCATCCAAGCATTTCCTAAAACATGATTAAACATGATCATAACTTATCTTAACATAAACATGCAACAATCATGCACTGAAGAACACTATATGCTTTAAAATAACGTAGAAAGAATCAGTCTTTACTTGCCTTAAACCTGCGAAACACAGAAGCAGCGGGTCTCAACAGGAGTTCTCCACAAGCACCACCACGAGCACCTTGAAGTTTTGAGAGAAAAAGAGAGATTTTCTGGACAATAATAAAACTTTCTTGCTTCGAAAGCAATCATATACGAGATATGATTTGTAGTAGGTATTAACACTCGAGTAGGCATGGGATCCTACCAACCCGTGTTTCTGGACAATAATAAAACTTTCTTGCTTCGAAAGCAATCATATACGAGATATGATTTGTAGTAGGTATTAACACTCGAGTAGGCATGGGATCCTACCAACCCGTGTCCTTTTTAAAAAGAATTTGTCAAATACTCCCTAGAACTGTTTTGAATTTAAAAACTTTACCAAATATTTTTAAAAGAGCTATCTTGTCCAGCTGATGGAAATTTTGAACAACTGCATCTGCTCGTGTTTGTGCTCGGGCGACAACTGCCTGGAAACCTTCCGCGTCATGTCTCAAAATAACATCTGAAATCAAAATGAACTCAAGACTGAAACACGCAATAACAAATAGACCCTTGAAATTAGAAAAGGATTAAATATGTGGTCCTATGGATTTTGGGGCGCTACAACTCTACCCTCCTTAAAGAAATTTCGTCCTCGAAATTTACTTACCAAACAATTCTGGGTAACGACTAAGCATATCAGCTTCTGTTTCCCACGTAGCTTCTCGTTCAGATTGATTGAAACATTGAACCTTAACCATGGGAATACTACGGTTTCTCATCTTCTTAATTTCTCGAAGAAGAATCCTCTCGGGTCTCTCTTCGTAACTTAAATCTGATGCTAGCTGAATAGGTTCATGACTTAATATGTTAGATGTGTTAGGAATATACTTCCTCAAAGCTGATACATGAAAGACACTATGTATTGTTGACAGCTGGGGGGGCAACGCTAAGCGATAGGCTAACGTCCCTAATCTCTCTAAAATCTCATATGGTCCAATATATCTTGGACTCAGCTTCCCTTTCTTCCCAAAACACATAACTCCCTTCATTGGAGCAACCCTCAAAAATACATGATCGCCGACTTCAAAATTCAGCTCTCTTCTTCTGTTGTCTGCGTAACTCTTTTGCCTGCTTTGAGCAGCCTTCATTCTTTCTTGTATCTTTCTAACAGCTGATGCTGTTTGCTCCACTATATCTGGTCCTAAACCAGCTCTTTCACCAACTTCATCCCAGTGAAGAGGTGTTCTACATTTACGACCGTAGAGCGCTTCATATGGGGCCATCTGTATAGCTGTTTGGTAACTATTATTATACGCAAACTCTACTAAGGGTAACTTCAATTCCCAGCCTTCGGAAAAATCCACAATACAAGCTCTGAGCAAATCTTCTAGAATCTGGATCATCCTTTCCGATTGTCCATCTGTCTGGGGGTGAAAGGCTGTGCTAAAAGTCAGCTTTGTACCCAAAGCTTTATGCAAACTCTTCCAAAAAGCTGACGTAAATTTCGGATCCCTGTCAGATACAATTGAAACGGGAACACCATGCAGCCTCATTACTTTTTTTATATACAAATCTTTGTATCTGCCCACATCGTATGTCGTCTTCACTAGCAAAAAGTGGGAAGACTTAGTGAGTCTATCGATTGTTACCCAAATGGAATTATACCCTTGGGCAGTCTTTGGTAAACCTGTTGGGGAACAACGGTGTAGGATCCGGATCCCGCCTCCCGGGGCACAGCGGAAAACAAAATTGCCCGGGAGACGATCAATACAATAAAATTCAAACACAATACGAACCATTCATAGGGTGTTTTCGTTGATTACCTGGCTGGCAACTCGTGCCTGGCTCCAACCTGAATTACAAGAACGCCGGCTCTTCACGGTAGGCGGCGGTAGATTCGTCAATCATGTCCATGACCGGAAGGGAGACTCCTTCATCAGTCTGCACTAGAAGGCCTGACGAGATCAGCGCGGACGGATTCTCCTCGTCAAGTTGGCCGGAACAAATTCCGACGAAGCAAGGCGACGGCGGCGGCGGCTTTTGAGGAGAGGAGGGAGGCGGCGCACTTAGATGCTAGGGTTAGGGTTGTGTAATCAAGTGTTTGATTAAAGCCTCCAAGTCTACATTAAGTAGACTAGTGATAAACTTGGACCGGCCCAACGGGCCCAGGTCCAACGTATGAACATTCGGTTCATCCCTATCACCGTGACTTCATCGTATCAAGTGTTTGATTAAAGCCTCCAAGTCTACATTAAGTAGACTAGTGATAAACTTGGACCGGCCCAACGGGCCCAGGTCCAACGTATGAACATTCGGTTCATCCCTATCACCGTGACTTCATCGTAACTCCGATCACCAATCAGATCGGACCGATCGACTCAGTTTCTAAAACTGAATACTATGATCTGAAAAACCATTTTTCAGAACTCCAGTGCAAAATGACCGTTTTGCCCCTCAACAGCGGAAATCACGATTTGACCCCTGTTGACTTTTAGGAAGTCGCACTTCCAAAATCCTCCTCCTATGCTCAACACATTGAGCTCAGTATCCGTGCGGGAATCTCGAATCCAGTACTTGTGTGACCCTTAATGGTTCAGGGATACAGCTAGCCGTGGGCCCACAACCATTGTTGTAACGCCCCAAAATCCATAGGACCACATTTATGCATTTTCTTAATCTCTTGGGCCAAATTGGCAATTTTAAATGTTATGTATGTGATGATTTATTGATATCAGCAAAGTAGGATGCGCTGCGGCTGAGCGCTGCGGCTGGTATCAGCAGGCGACTCCAATGAGCGATGCACGAGCTGGATTTCTAAATTGATTGAAAAATGTTTTAAGGAGGTGAAATGATTTCTTTTGGAAAAGGTTTGGTACTTTACAAATTTAAAATGATATGAAGGGAATTTTACTAAACTTTAGAAGTGTGTCATGCTTGATTTCACAAGTAGCTTGCCACTAATCCCTTTCATATAAAAACCTGTTTTCAAAGTAAGATTTTCATCATTTGCAAAGAAAAGTTTTAAAGTGTCCTTCAAAGAAATTCCAGAAGAGTTCGTGCGTTGCTCAAAGGGATGATTTCTGCAGGAATTAGCTGTTGTCGTAAAGCTTCATTTAAGGCAAGTAAAAGCTGATGCATTCCATTGTGGTATTTCAGCAGTTGCGTTGTATTTATAAAAATCAGCAGATGCACTGTTCACCAGCAGATGCATTCCATTGTGGTATTTCAGCAGTTGCGTTGTATTTATAAAAATCAGCAGATGCACTGTTCACCAGCAGATGCATTCCATTGTGGTATTTCAGCAGTTGCGTTGTATTTATAAAAATCAGCAGATGCACTGTTCACCAGCAGATGCATTCCATTGTGGTATTTCAGCAGTTGCGTTGTATTTATAAAAATCAGCAGATGCACTGTTCACCAGCAGATGCATTCCATTGTGGTATTTCAGCAGTTGCGTTGTATTTATAAAAATCAGCAGATGCACTGTTCACCAGCAGATGCATTCCATTGTGGTATTTCAGCAGTTGCGTTGTATTTATAAAAATCAGCAGATGCACTGTTCACCAGCAGATGCATTCCATTGTGATATTTCAGCAGTTGCTTTATTCGTTTCAAGTACTGTTCATTTCAGCTGGTATTAGTCTTGCGACTGATACTATTTATTTATATATGCGTGTTAGCGCTTTTCCTTGCGACTGATTGATGCGCTAACGACGTCGTTTCTTTAAGTCATAAAATATCAGCAGGTAGTCTTGTTATCCTATCTGCTATTCACTCCAACGAAATCGTTTCATTTAAATACGATTGTCTTAGTAAAAGATCTAGCAGCTGGTTTCTGTTTATTCCAGCTGATTCATTTCAATGATAGTTGCGAACAGCAGCGATCTGTTTTGGTTCATAAGTGCTGTTCCATTTCCTCACGACTGGTCCCTGCATTTCGACTGGTTTCTCTCCATTGTTACGATTTTAAGGTTCTAATTCGAAACTCTGTAAAGTTTTAAAATGGGAAGAAAATTTTTAAAATAATGGAACCCGACGATTTACAGGAATTTCAAGGAATGTTTAAAGAAAGGATTGTTAAGGAACAAAAGCTGTTTTAGATTATGGCATAGATAGTTGCAGGTCACCAAGGAGAAGGGTGAGCAGTTGTCTAGATGTCGACTGCCCTTTCATATGAGCTATATGCTAAAACTAATATCGGGAGTCATTTTAATCAAAGTGCAAATTGGACCACATAGAACTTATATGCCATGATCAACTGAAAATGATATTGAAATTAATGAGAAGCTGGGCTATCATTCCATGTTTCTGCCATTGAATGTTTATTGAACTGTTTATGAAAATGAAATTGTTTATTGAAGTTCCTTAACATATGTATTGAACAGATGTCTGCCTGCGTTTTATGAAATTGTTATTACTCAGGTTTTACTTGCTGAGCGGCTCACTAGCTTTTAAAATGGTGCATGTGCGACAACTGGTGGAGGAACAGCAGGTGAAACTTGAAACCAGCAGATGGGTGGCGTTGTGTTTATCCAAGGCCTACGTTTTCCGTGTCTCAGTTGTAGCGTTTTAATTAGATTTCACTGTATTAGATCAGTAGCAGCGGTTGTATATTTACTTAGAATATCAGCTGTTGTAATCGCAATTGCAATTATCAATACAAACTGTTTTTCCGCAAATGTTTTTAGCAGTTAGCGCGCAAGTTAGGTACCTGCTGGTCTTTGAGATTGTCGTTTGTTTTGTTTCTTTCAAGTTATAGGAAATACAGCCTATAGCGAATTATCTTTTAGCCCTTCTTTTATTCGAAAATTTTTATTTATCCCAATTCTCGTGGCCCCGTTGGGTTCGGGCGTCACAAACTCACCCCTTACTTCTCCACCCAGATAAGAATGAAGAGCAGGTAGAAGAAGAAGAACAAGATCAGTTCTGGGGCTGGTGAAGATTTTGTTTTGTTGATGTAATTACATTTTAAAATTTTTCGCTTCCG
>KQ992548.1:50308-64802 GCA_001598015.1 Dorcoceras hygrometricum | reverse complement strand
ACACTATTATCCCCTCAGATAGCATAGGATATCCACGCATGTCTGCGAGCGGTGAATCCTCGACAACGATGCATCGACTCCTACATGCATCGGGGTCTCACCCAATCCCGACGCCTGGTGACCCCAAGTGATTCGGCAAACGGGTCAAAGTGAGACGCCTATCATGTAGAGTCTCAATGACGTTTCGAGTCGTGAGGACTAATCTGTACAACCAAGACCTCGGACTTATCCACTCGACAAATGGTAACCACTTGGAAAGTCTGAACGAGGGTAGTTCGATAGATCACCAGGTCACTATCTATCTGCATGCTCAGAACATCACAGTGTTCCCTACCAATGAAACATGGTACTTCGCATCGCAGATACTAGTCTCGAGCTCGGGCGGCCTTATCCTCATTTTGACGGCCCAATCGACTAGGAACTAATTCAGAATACACAGTGACTATTAGATGTGTTTCATGATAGCCGTCATACCCACTATCACATCTAACATACACTATAGTACATTCTAGGTCTTTACTCAACGCAATTGTTAATCATCATACAACACAATGAAAGTAAAGAATGCCATAAATGAAATGCGAATATCATATATAAAGATTGTCATATACAAGAGTCTATAAACCACACGCCACAAGTTGGCTAGTTGGACATCTACTCTAACAAAACCAACTACAAAATCCATAGCTATACATTCCCACTTCCATTCGGGAATAGGCAGTGGCTTCAACAACCCAACTGGTCTTTGATGTTCAGCCTTAACCAGCTGACAAGTTAAACATTCAGAGACAAATCTGGCAATGTCTCGTTTCATCCCTGGCCACCAGTACAACTGCTGGAGGTCTTTGTACATCTTAGTACTCCCCGGATGTAAAGAGTATGGGGCTGTATGGGCTTCTGCCATCAAATATGATCTCAAGGTGTCCACTTGTGGCACCCAGATTCTTCCTTGAAATCTGATTACTCCACCGTCTGAAAAGTAGAGACTGCTGCCTCTTTCCCTATCTTGCTTAACCCATTTCTGAAGCTGTTCATCTTTCGGCTGGCCCTCACGAATTTGGTCCATCAAATCTGATCTCACCGAGAGATCTGCTAAGACTTACTTGCTGCTGCTGGTTACTAATTCTAGTCCCAGCTTCTCAATTTCAGCTGCCAAGGGTCTTTGGACAGTGAGCTGTGCTAGTCCAACGGACTTTCTACTCAAAGCATCAGCAACCACATTAGCTTTTCCTGGGTGATAGCTGATCGTGCAATCATAATCCTTTACCAACTCCAGCCATCTCATCTGCCTCATATTCAGCTCCTTTTGAGTGAAAAAGTATTTGAGGCTCTTATGATCTGTGAATATCTCACACTTCTCCCATACAAATAATGTCTCCATATCTTCAAGGCAAACACTACGGCTGCTAGCTCCAAGTCATGAGTGGGATAGTTTTTCTCATGGTCCTTCAGCTGTCGGGAAGCATAGGAGATCACCTTTCGGTCTTGCATCAGAACCGCACCTAAGCCCATCTTAGATGCATCTGTGTAAATCACAAACTTCCCTTGATCAGACGGCATGGTTAATACTGGGGCTGCTATCAGTGCTTGTTTCAACTTGTCGAAGCTGATTTGTCATTCTGGAGTCCAATCATACTTAACCAGCTTCCTTGTCAACGAGGTCAATGGGACAGCTATCTTGGAAAATCCTTGAATGAATCGCCTATAATAACCGGCTAATCCCAAGAAACTCCTCACCTCTGAAACCGACTTTGGCACTGGCCAGTCACGTACAGCTTCTACCTTGTCTGGGTCTACTTCTAATCCATCCTTAGATATAATGTGACCTAAGAATGCTACCTTCTCCAACCAAAAGTCGCATTTACTATACTTAGCGTATAGCTGCTTACTCTTTAGAATTTGAAGCACTGTCCTTAAATGTTCAACATGTTCAACCTTTGTCTTAGAGTATATTAGGATATCATCTATAAACACAACTACGAACTGATCCAAAAAGGGTTGGAAAACTCTATTCATCAGATCCATAAAAGCTGATGGAGCATTTGTTAAGCCAAAAGGCATCACTAAAAATTCATAGTGATCGTAACGGATTCGAAAGGCTGTCTTGTATATATCGGCTGCCTTAATATTCAGATGATGATAACCCGACCTCAAATCAATCTTAGAAAATACTGCTGCTCCTTTCAACTGGTCAAAAAGATCCTCAATTCTAGGAAGGAGATATTTATTCTTAGTGGTCAGTTTGTTCAGTTCCCTATAATCTATACACAGCCTCAAACTTCCATCCTTCTTCTTAACAAAAAGAACAGGGGCTCCCCAGGGTGAAGTTCTTGGCCTAATAAATCCCTTTTCTAACAGATCTTGTATCTGTTCCTTTAATTCTTTCATTTCTGAGGGAGCTAAACGATAAGGTGGTCTGGATACAGGGGCTGCTCCTGGAACTAAGTCGATCGAAAATTCTAACTCTCTATCTGGCGGCAGTACTTGTATATCTTCTGGGAAAACTTCAGGAAATTCATTTACCACCTCCACGTCTGAAATTCGGGGCTTGCCAGTCGCTGCCAAGGATGACAGACTTATCATAAATCCTATCGCTCCTCGTCTGATTGGCTTCAAATTGAAATGGGTCTCCTCTAGGCGGGTTAACTGCTACTGCCGGAGTCTTGAAATTAATTACCACTCCATGCTTGGTTAACCAGTCCATCCCCAAAACCATATCAAACTCAGGCATCGGCAAAACAATCAAATCTGCTGAAATCGAATGTCCTTGGAGCCTAAGTTCTAAATCCCGAAACATATCATGGGATACTAGTTCTTCTCCTGAAGGCACTGTCACACAAAAGCCTACAGCTACATGATCAGGTCCAATGGGTAGCTTCCTAGCAAACTTAGCTGCTATATATGAATGGGTGGCTCCTGAATCTAGCAAAGCCACAGAAGGCAAACCAGCTATTAAAATCTCACCCGTAACCACTATAGAATCTGGATTGGCCTGTTCGGTTGTCATCACATATGCTCGACTGGTCACCAGCTGTCTTGACTTTGGGCAATTCTTCATCATATGCCCTGGCAACCCACACTTGTAGCAGACGTTCTGTCCAAGTCTGCACTGACCAGAGTGTGGCTTCTGGCACTTAGGACACACTGGTCTGTTGCTACCAGCTGGAACTGAACTGATCGGTTGGATAGGCAGAGGCTTCTATTCCAGTAGGGGTTTCTGCTCTTGAGGCCTCTGCTGATTCTTATGCTGCTTTTTGAAAGGCCTTTGATCTTTCTGCTGAGAGGCCTGCCTCTTCTGCTGCCTTTCTTCGTCTATATCTTTCCAATCCCTCTCTATATGCAGGGCTCTATCTACTACTTCCCTATACGTCTTGGGCACAGATAGCCTAACGTTCATCTTGAACATAGGCTTTAATCCTTCCACAAAGTGGATCAACTTCTCCTTTGGATCATTACCGATCAGAGGCACAAATTAACATCCTCTTTCGAACAGCCGCACATACTCCTGCACGGTCATACTTCCATGTTTCAGAGTCAAAAACTCTCTCTTCAACTCAGACCTCTTATCTGTTGTGAAGTACTGTTCGTAAATCACTTTCTTGAAATATGCCCAAGTGAGATTCATCAAATCCACCGATAGCTTGGCTCCTTCCCACCAAATCATGGTGTCGTCCCTCAACATATAGAGAGCGCACCTTGTCCTATCTAAATCTGGCATCTGGAGGTATTCAAAGATAACCTCCATCGACTTAATCCAGCTCTCAGCAACTAAAGGATCAGTCATACCACTAAACTCTTTCGGCTTTTGTCTTCTGAACTTCTCTTGAGGATCATCATTGTTGGGTCCTCGACTGCTGGATGATTGACCATTACCTCTGCTGTTTTGCTATCAAATCCACCGATAGCTTGGCTCCTTCCCACCAAATCATGGTGTCGTCCCTCAACATATAGAGAGCGCACCTTGTCCTATCTAAATCTGGCATCTGGAGGTATTCAAAGATAACCTCCATCGACTTAATCCAGCTCTCAGCAACTAAAGGATCAGTCATACCACTAAACTCTTTCGGCTTTTGTCTTCTGAACTTCTCTTGAGGATCATCATTGTTGGGTCCTCGACTGCTGGATGATTGACCATTACCTCTGCTGTTTTGCTCTACCAGCAATCTTAAAAGTTGGGTAATACTACTGTTATTGTCTGGATCTGTTTCTTCTAAGGGAATACCCCTTCTACCACTTCCTCGTACAGACATCTTACAATCTATAGCCCGTAATCCACCACAATGCAATAATCAGAACATGCTAAAGTTAAAGACAAATGCTCTGAAACATAAAATAAACTCACAGCGCTGGAGAAATGGTTGACAACTGCTGTTCCAACTAGAAGTGCGTGTGTTTATCTCAGGACCATGCTCTGATACCAAGTTGTGACGTCCCAATCCTCATGGGGTCATGAAAGAATAATAAAAAGAAAAGAAAGGCTGAATGGGAATTATTATAAGCTATATTTCTTATAACTAAATCAAAATTCAAACACACACATAATATGGCGCCAGATACTGGAACGGCTGAAACAATTTCTTTAATAACAGATGTTACAAAAGTGCAAAATGTGATATTACAACTTTGCAGTTCTATATGAATTAACTATTGTTGTAATGGATCTAATACAGACTTAACAAAAGATCAAAACAACAACAGCTGCTGCGGAAAAACATCGGCCGTAGATAAACACAATCACCACAGCTGGTTCAGTCGCTGCCTCCCGCCTGCCCCAGCGCTGTCCCACCTGCACCATTTTAAAACTAATGAGCCTAGGGGCTCAGGAAGTAAAATCTGAAGATAACAATTTCACATAATGCAGGCAGATATCTAAACATATCGTAACTTAACAAAACAGTTTAAAGGAAGTCATTCATCAGCTTTCATAAAATTTCTTTCGTTAAGCTTGAAAATGGGAAAGATGACCCAGATCCCATTCTTATTTTCTTGTAATTTATGGCTTAGAAGCCTTCCTTAGATCCTTGGTGCACCTGATCAAGTGACTACTGATATCAGCCTTATCATTTAGCTCGTGGTGAAGGGGCAGCTAACATCTGGACAGCTGCTCACCCTTCCATGGTGACCTTCTGTTATCTATGCCATAAATCCTTAAATTGAAACTTTCTTCCTTTAAACTCAAAGCGAGTTGAAATCAGATTTTGAAATCATCATTCGGGTTCACTGTGCTTTGAGGTTATTTCTTTAAAACTTCTTTAAAACCTTGTCGAGTATTGGGTTTGACTACTGGGACTATCGCTAAAAGAAATCAGTTGTTGGTTCTAAGAAGATCATTTGTTGCTTCTAAGAAAATCAGCTGTTGGTTCTAAGAAAATCAGCTGTTGCTTCTAAGAAAATCAGCTGTTGGTTCTAAGAAAATCAGCTGTTTGACTAGATTTTCGTAATTGAATCAGCAGTAAGGTATTTAGTGGAGTGGTTTAGAGGTCAACGGTCAACTCAGCCGCAAGATAAACAATAATGAAGGACTAACCCAATTCAGACGCAAGACAACTCACGGCTGAACGCAACACTTAGAATTTTCTTAACACAAAGATAACTGCTGAAAAGGGGAATTACTGAGTACAACTTGGTGTTGTAACATCAAAACGACGGCTGCGCAATCAGCCGTTTCCTAACAAACCAGACTTAACTTCTGATTCGACTAGCAACTCCGATTACATAGCGTCAAATTCCGATGTCACCATCCACCAGAAGGAAGAACATTCGTGAACATACTACTTAAACCTGGTTGCTCAACATTTTAAAACAACATTTTCATCTTCTTCATCGAAGCACTCTTTAAAATTTGCAACAGAAACAAAACTTGAACCCGATCATCCAAGCATTTCCTAAAACATGCTTAAATATGATCATAACTTATCTTAACATAAACAGGCAACAATCATGCACTGAAGAACAATATATTCTTTAAAATGGCGTAAAAATAATCAGTCTTTACTTGCCTTAAACCTGCGAAACACAGAAGCAGTTGGTCTCAACAGGAGTTCTCCACAAGCACCACCACGAGCACCTTGAAGTTTTGAGAGAAAAAGAGAGATTTTCTGGACAATAATAAAACTTTATTGCTTCAAAAGCAATCATATACGAGATATGATTTGTAGTAAGTATTAACACTCGAGTAGGCATGGGATCCAACCCGTGTCCTTTTTTAAAAGAATTTTTCAAATACTCCCTACTACTGTTTCGAATTTGAAAACTTTACCAAATATTTTTAAAAGAGCTATCTTGTCCAGCTGATGGCAGTTTCGAACAACTGCATCTGCTCGTGTTTGTGCTCGGGCGACAACTGCCTAGAAACCTTCCGCGTCATGTCTCAAAATAACATCTTAAATCAAAATGAACTCAAGACTGAAACACGCAATAACAAATAGACCCTTGAAATTAGAAAAAGTTTAAATATGTGGTCCTATGGATTTTGTGGCGATACACAGTAAGGTAGAGGTTGTTGTTAACTGGGAGCGTGCCAAAAATGTTTCTGAGATTCATAGTTTCTTGGGTTTGGCTGGATATTATAGGCGTTTTATAGAGGGATTCTCTAGTATAGCTAAACCTATGATGCAGTTGAATCAGAAAGACAAGAGGTTTATTTGGACTGAGCAGTGTGAGAACAGTTTTCTGTTGCTCAAAGAGAAGCTAACTTCTGCACCTGTGTTAGCTTTACCGTCTGGTTCAGGTGGTTTTGTTGTTTGTTCAGATGCTTCATTGAATTGATTGGGTTGTGTGTTGATGCAGCATGGTCGAGTCATTGCGTATGCCTCTCGTCAGTTGAAACCGCATGAGACTCGTTACCCAGTTCATGATTTGGAGTTGGCAGCAGTGGTCTTTGCCTTGAAGATATGGCGCCACTATCTGCATGGCGAGCAGTTTGTAGTGTATTCAGACCACAAGAGCCTTCAGTACCCGTTTTCTAAGTCTGATTTGAACATGAGACAGCGTAGATGGATGGATCTGCTAAAGGATTTTGATTGTGAGATCCAATATCAGCCTGGAAAGGTGAATGTAGTTGCTGATACATTGAACAGAAAGGATCAAGTGGCGATGCTGGCTTCATTGCAGATCTTGAAGGTCCATGAGCATCTAAGCACTACTGGTTGGCGTTTTTACCCAGGTGAGGATTGTGTTGTCGTGTCTTCTTTTCAAGTTGAGCCACAGATTGTTGCGAGCATTAGAGCAACTCAGAGTACAGATCCATCTATTCATGAGTTGAAGCTGAAGGTTAGAGCTGGACAGTTAGAGGATTACACTGTCTCGTATGATGGTTGTTTGAGATTTCGTGACAGGTTGGTTGTGCCAAATCTGATCGATTTGAAGGAGGAGATCTTAAGAGAAGTACACTGTAGTAGACACAGTGTTCATCCTGGTACAAGGAAGATGTATCATGCCTTGAAGCAGCATTACTGGTGGGCAGGTTTGAAGAGTGATGTTGCTGATTTTGTAGCCCGTTGTCTGAATTTTCAGCAATTCAAGACCGAGAGGATGAGACCTGGTGGTCTATTGCAGAGTTTGGAGATTCCCCAATGGAATTGGGAGAACATATCAATGGATTTTGTGACACATTTGCCTCGTTCCAGCAGAGGTTGTGATGTTGTGTGGGTTGTTATAGACAGATTGTCGAAGTCTGCTCACTTCATTACCTACCATATGACTTATTCCTTGAAGAAGATGGCGAAGCTGTACATAGATTTCATGGTGAGATTGCATGGTGTGCCTATTTCTATCGTTTCAGATCGTGATCCGAGGTTTACTTCCAGGTTTTGGAAGAGTTTGCAAATAACTTTGGGTACCAGATTGGCGATGAGCACAGCGTATCATCCCCAGACAGATGGCCAATCTGAGAGGACTATCCAGATTTTAGAGGATATGTTGAGAGCTGTTGTGATGGATTTTAGTGGTAGCTGGCAAGATTCGTTGTCTTTGGTTGACTTTTCCTATAATAACAGCTATCAGGTCACGATTTGAATGGCACCATTTGAAGCTTTGTATGGCAGGAAGTGCATATCGCCTGTGTGTTGGGAAGAAGTGGGGGAGAAGCAGCTGTCTTCTCCAGAATTTGTGCAGCAGATGAGAGATTAAGTGGATCTGATTCGCCAGCGAATGAGATTCGTTGTCTTTGGTTGACTTTTCCTATAATAACAGCTATCAGGTCACGATTTGAATGGCACCATTTGAAGCTTTGTATGGCAGGAAGTGCATATCGCCTGTGTGTTGGGAAGAAGTGGGGGAGAAGCAGCTGTCTTCTCCAGAATTTGTGCAGCAGATGAGAGATTAAGTGGATCTGATTCGCCAGCGAATGAAAGCTGCACAAGATCTCCAAGCCAGTTATGCGAATAAGAGGCGTAGATCTTTAGAGTTTCAGGTGGGAGATCTGGTTTTCCTGAAAGTTTCTCCTTTTCGCAGTGTTATGAGATTTGGTCTCAAGGGAAAGTTGGCTCATCGTTATGTTGGACCATATGAGATTGCTGAGAGAATTGGTCCTTTGGCTTATCTTTTGTTGTTGCCACCAGATTTTTCTTCCTTACATGATGTTTTTCATGTGTCTATGTTGAGGAAGTATGAGCCAGATCCTTCACATGTGTTGAGAACTGACGAGGTGGGGTTAGATCGGACTTTGAGTTATGTGGAGTATCTGTTGCAAATCTTGGATAGAAAGGAGAAGCAGCTAAGGAATAAGACCATTCTTTGGTGATGGTCCAGTGGAGCAAGCTTGGTAGAGAGGAAGCTACTTGGGAACTGGAAGAGAAAATGCAGCGTGAGTGGCCACATCTGTTTGAGTTGATGTGCATTTGATTCCAATAGCTAGTTTGTTTCTTGTTGTTTTTCGGTAGATGTTTGCTTATGTTTGTTTCCCAGTTATCTTGAACTCTTTATTCGAAATTGTTTTTTGATTTCAAGGACGAAATCCTATTTTAGTGGGGAGGAATGTGAGACCCGAAAGTTTAGAAAGATTTATTGAGTTAATTAATCGGTGCTTAGGAGTTTCAGATTTGAGCGTGAACAAATCTGGGTGACCAGCTTTGAGTTGGTAGGCTTCGTGAGCATATTTGGGTCAGTATTTGATATTTAGAACAATTCTGGGAAGTTTGAGAAGTTTGGTTGCAGCGATCAGATTTGAGAGCTGGTCAGATTCGAGATTAGAATCTGGTATCTCTAAGCAGATGTGAGTACGCTAGTGTGTTTCCGTAGCGGGTAGCGAAACTACGTCGTTTTGATTAGTGGGAACGACAGAGTTTTGGTTTAGCGGGGGGAGAATCAGATATGAGTTGCGTGTGTCCTTAGATATGAGTAGGATCTGAGTGTTGCGATGCGACACGTTTAGCATTACAGATTCGAGTAGCGGGTGATGTGTCCCGATGCGAGGGTAGACTCTGTGCGACGTCGTTTGGGTAAGTCAGGATCTGTTTGGACGAAGAGTCATATCTGATGTGAGATTCAGATCCGAGCGGGAAATTATATGTGAACATTAAGTTGTCGGTGGATATTGTTCATCAGACTTGAGCAGATTTGAGCTTTATATAAGAGGACTTGGTCTTTGTTTCCAGTATCAGCTTCGACACTTAGAATATTTCCCGATAGCGAATCCTGTCGCGATACCCTAGTTACTGTTCACCGAACCTTATCTTCTCCGATTGTCGGTGGTAGACAGCTCCGACTGAAGCGAGAGTGGTAGCGTTGGACTCCTCTTGCTAAGACGTTAGTTTGGTACAGCTTTTGGAAGCTTGCGTTAAGCTTGGAGAGATTCGCGAAGACATCTCCCTTCTGTAGTCTGTTAGCATAAGCGTGACTTTGCTTCTGCTGTTCAGGTAGCTCATTCGGTAAGTGTTAAGATCCTACCTTGTGCTTCGTTTAGAGCCTTCTGTTGTGTTAGAAAGGTAGGATAGCGCTGGTTGAGTTCGTAACTCCCAGTTGTAGTTTCTGTGCTACTGTCCCTGAGATTTTGTGCGTTATTGCTTAGAAGGTTTTGGATCTGTGTTGCTCGGTACTTCGTTGTGTTAATTATAGCTCAGGACTGAGGTACGGATGTGAGATTGATTTACAGCCTTGGATTGAGCATGAGTGAATGCTTGCTGCTGTGTATGCTTCGTTGCTGTTATTGCTTGCTTCTGTTGTGTTGTTATCTGCAAGCTGTCATTGCATACACGCATTATTGTATATTGAGCTCAGATCTTGTTTAGTCGTGTCTTGTTGTATTGGTATGTGTGTACCAGGATGCCTGTTTTAGAGGCCGAGCGGGTAACTCCCATCACCTTCATCTCCCTGCTGGGATCTGTTAGCCACTATGAGCAGAGTGGGTAGCTCCCACATCTCATGAGTTGGACAACAGCAGGTTGAGTGATTGTTATTGCATCTGGTACCGTGTGTTGAGACGAGTGGGTAGCTCCCATATACTCACACACCCCGTGGCCACTATTGTTCAGTTGATCTGATTCGTTTGTTGAGCTGCTGTTGAGATCCTTTTGGCTCCCTGCTTTCGATTGTAGCCATGTTCTCATGCATAGCATTTACATATTACTTTTTGCTTTCCATTAGCTGTTTTATAATGCTCTCCGTACTGGGGTTTGACCCCATGTCCCTCTGGGGCTGGTGTTTGTTTGCCTGTGTTTGTTGTTCAGGTTTCCCAGGTTACTCAGCTGGTCGTGGAGTTGACCCAGTTGGAGGTGCCCCAGGAGATGGTTGGAGTGTCCCAGTTAGCGTATAACATATATGTATCTATACTAGTAGCCGGGGAGTGCCCTGTGCTTTGTTGTATCCAGCTTTATTATGTTGTTCTTGTATGAGATACATGTTGTACTGTTGTACTGTGTTATTTTAAACTGGGATATTTTGAGTATTGCGGTATTTTAAATTATGTTTTTATCAGTCAGGCCAAAAGCGAAAATTTTAGCCACTATTTTTATTGCTTTCCGCTTTTGTTGCGTGGTTTATCTTTGAGTTTAGCACGAGGCCTGACACTCGTCGAGTGTGCTTGAGAATATTTCCATCCAAGGCCATCTGTTCTTTGCGATTCTCAGTTCAGGCAAGTAAAATTGATTCTTCCTGTCAGGCCCCGTGCTACTAAGCAGAGATTAGCACAATTAAGCACATAATCACGGAAGTGTAAAATAGTCTTATGAAATTTTTCGAAATAAAATGGGCCTGAACTCAAAATCATCAGTCAAAATATTCATAATCAAAATACGAGTTGACTCAAACTCATTTAAAACCGGTAATCTCAAATCTCAATTCAAATACAGATCCCCAATACATAAAAAAACACAAGGCATCCCCCGGTTTAATACATAATAAAATAACTGGGACTCAAGGAAACGAGGATTGACCAGCTGGCACTCCACCCGGTCCAGCTTGGTTACCTGAAGATCCTGCAAATGGGTAACACAGACCCAAACAACACAAAAGCAGGAAAAGAAATACGAGGTCAAGCCTCAGTACGAAGAGCTATCAAAACAGCTAATCATGCAACATGCTATAATCAATGCTATGAAATGCATGAGGGCTATCAAGGATCGGATAGCTAGACCAGTAAATCAATTGGAAAATCATCTCAGTCAGCCTCTAAACCCGCACGGTGTATCAACCGGGGAAATCATCGGTCCGTGATCTTCAGAGCCCGTCAGCCCATCACAGCTCGGTGGTAGACACTCGAATCCGGTAGTCACCACTCCGATGATAGCGTTGGACTTTTCAGGCACAACTCATCAGTCGGCCAGTCACAACGTGTCTTTCAGTCAGGTCATCAATCAATCTATCAGGCTCAATATGTATGCATGTATGCCAATCAATATTCAATGCACAATGCATACAATTCAATACGTGAAAACAGAATGTAAAAGTCAATCAATTCAACAAGGTGTATCACGTAAATCCAAGAATCATATCAGCAGATTTCACAACATCAATTACAGCCATGTCCACGCTCAAAGCTGTTAAATCTGCTCAATTCGTACCTTCAACGGCTGATTCTACCTCAACAGATTTCTCACAAGGCACTGAAACTCACGGCCTAGGCTACCATATTTCTCCGGGCTTCCTCAACCACGGCAGAATACTCCCAGGAGCTGAAATCTGCTAAATAATCGCATATTTCAAATCAATTCCAGTCAAAGTCTGAACTTCTAAATATCCTACCCACGGCTTTGAACTCAAACAGGTTCTACAAGTCTACGCAGGTATTAAAAACAAGGGCAAAGCTCAAAACCAAGAAGAACTCTTACCCAAAAGTTTGAAACCAACGAATGAACAACCGGACCAGATTTCTCAAGAATCTTCGAACGAGAAACAACTCTGCGCTTCTTCCTCAATTCGTTCTACAGCCTCTAACAAGGTAGCAATCGAAAAAGGAACTCTCAAGGAACCTAGCGCCACCTAAATCGTCCAAAAAAGAGGCTGAAATCGACGAAGATCGAAGAACGAAATGCTCGGGTGAACAGTAGCTAGAACGAGGGTTTGGAATTGGAGATAAGAAATATCGGGTTCAGAATAATTCTAAGTGTTGCTCAACACTTCTCATTATAAATCTCCATGCAACAGCTGTTCCCCTAAACCAGACGTCGGGTAAAGCTACCGAAGAAATCTTACAACTGAATTCAATGTTCCCTTCAATCGAATCAGTAGACACAAACAGACGTTGCACTACACAACAGAACATCAAAACGACATCGTACCAACTAATCAAAACGACGTCGCAGCGCTCCACCAGCTGATACCAAATCCCTTTCGAAACAACCAGCAGCTGGTCACGCTTAAATAACTCAAAACGACGACGTATCAAGGTTCCCGCTAACAAAGGTAAAACGACGTCACCTTACTAGTAACAGCTGGTCACTAAAACCAACAGCTGGTCCCTCGCAATTGCAACGGCTGATAGTGCTAGAACAACAGTAGTCAACTCAGCTGGAACAATTCCTCACAACGCAAAAGCTGATAGCGCTACTACTGAATAGCGAAACGACGACGCATCACACATTCGCTACAGTACCGTTAACTTGCGTTGACGTCTGAAATGCGCTACGTCTGGTCTTCACAAAACGACGGTGTATTACTCCCGTGCCATCAACAACTGATCAGATTTCACCAACTAGCGCTATAGCTAAACACTAAAGTCTGAATTCTACTGGAAATCAGATTTCTCTCGTAAAACCCTCATAATCCACGCTACTAATCCCAAATCAAATCGATTAATCACTAATCTAAAATCTGATTCCTCACATTCTCCCCACCTTAAGAGATTTCGTCCTCGAAATCAAAGGCAAACTCAGGGAAAAAAATCAATCAAACATCATAATTAAACGCAATCATCCAAACAAGCTCAAATCAAAGCTTAGAAATTACCTGGAATTTACACTATCAGTGCTCAAATAGATGAGGCCAATCATGTCTCATCTTCTCCTCAACCTCCCAGGTTGCTTCTTCTCGGCCATGCTTGCTCCATTGGACCATCACCAACGGAATCACTTTGTTCCTCAACTGCTTTTCCTTTCTATCCAGAATCTGCACTGGATATTCTACATAGCTAAAGGCAGAATCTAGTTTAACTTCGTCGTTTCTCAACACATGGGATGGATCTGGCTCATATTTCCTCAACATGGACACATGAAACACATCATGTATCGCTGCTAATTCGTCAGGCAGTCTCAATATTTAAGCCAGCTGTCCAATCCGCTCAACGATCTCAAAGGGACCAACGAATCTAGGAGCTAATTTGCCTTTAAATCTGAATCTCATCACGCTCTTGAAAGGAGAAACTTTGAGAAATACTCGATCGCCAACCTCAAACTCCAAAGGTCTGCGTCTTCTATTAGCATAGCTAGAGAAACGGTCTTGAGCAGCTTTCATTCTACTCCGAATCAAATCAACCCGATCTTTCATATGCTGCACAAACTCAGGGGTAGAAAACTGTCTCTCACCAACTTCTATTCAACAGATCGGAGATCTGCATTTTCGACCATACAACGCCTCAAATGGATGTTGGGGATCCGGATCCGCCCCCCGGCAAGGCAGCGGAAGAACATAGAATAAAATCCGGGAGACGATCAATACGAAAAATTCAATAACAATTATTGACATACATAGGGGGTTCAAAACCACTACCTTGCTGGCACTTGTGCCTGGCTCCAACCGTAGTTACAATAACGTCGGCTCTTCTCGGTAGACTGCGGTAAATATCGCCAATCCGGTCCACGACCAAAAACGAGACTCCTTCGTCAAATAAAACCCGGGAGACGATCAATACGAAAAATTCAATAACAATTATTGACATACATAGGGGGTTCAAAACCACTACCTTGCTGGCACTTGTGCCTGGCTCCAACCGTAGTTACAATAACGTCGGCTCTTCTCGGTAGACTGTGGTAGATATCGCCAATCCGGTCCACGACCAGAACCGAGACTCCTTCGTCAGCCTGCACTAGAAGCACTGACGAATTCTGCACGAACGGATTCT